>VYZX01033804.1:164506-304031 GCA_013401335.1 Brachypteracias leptosomus
CTCGTCCGCCTGCGCCGGGATGTAACCTCTTCCCCCCCCTACCCCGGCGCTGAGACTCGCAGCCTGGGCTATGCCTTGGGGACTGCTTTTTATAGGGGGGAGGGCTGCTTATCTTAGGGGGGGCTGCTTATCTTTTGGGGTTTTTTTGTGCGTCTATATTTATTTATTTATTTGCATGTCTATATCTATGTATATATGTATTTTTAGTATAGATGTATATAGGGAGAGATGTTCGTACGCATCCTTTCCGAGCGGAAGGGCGGGAGGTTCTTTGCTCTGGCGTGGGGGCAGAGCTGGGTGAGGGCTGGGGGGGACCTCAGTGAGTCGGTGACCCCCCCCAAACCCCCTGTTGCTGTGGGGCTGTGCTGGGGAAAGCGGCGTTCCTTGGCTAACCATGGAGAGAGGGAGAGAGGGCTGCTGCCTGGCAGAGGGAGGAGAGGCGCTGGCCCAGCTGTCCGCCGCAGAGGGTGTTCCAAAAATATCAGGGCTGGTTTTTGCTCTTCCCCACCCCGAGAGCTGGCAGTGAGCAGAGGGGGCTCAGCGACCCTGGCACCGCATCAGGAGCTGACCCTGATGCTTGGGTCGTGCCCGAGCTGGGCACCGCTGCCGCCTCTGCCACCTGGGAAGTTATTTTAGGATGCAGATTTCAGCCAGGCTGGAGAGGTTGCCTTTGCTGAGAAAGTTTCTCATGAAATAATCCATCCAGACATGCGGCTAATTTAGCAAAAAGTGGCTCATCCTGGCTTCCCTGCAAACCAGGTTTGTCCCCCTCCGGCATCGAGAGGCTGCCGTGGCAAGAAATGTTCTCTCCCCGCTCCAGAGCCCGGGAGGGATGAAATGTGCCTGAGCAGGCTGCTTTTTAAATTATTTTAAATAGGCTCTTTTCCATTGCCTAAAATGCTGTTTTTCTCACGGGCGAGCCCAGCCCCACCCCGTGGAGGCAAAGGCATTGCCGAGCGCTGTCAGGATGCGCCCCATTTCTGACTGGGGAGGAATTTGGGGTTTTCTCCATGTTTGATTTCATCAAGAAGGGCTGGAGAGGTGGGGAGGGGAGTGATGCCTGAAATCCTGCCTGATTTTGGGCCTCTTTGCCTTGTTTCTGGGTATAATGCTGCCCAAGGGGGAGATGATGAGCTCTGACGACAGTGGTGTTAATTGATACCTGATGTGTTGCCAGCTGCAGGATGAATGCGGGACAGTTCTGAGGTGGTTGGGGTTTTTTTTTAACCTCTTTCTTCACCCTTAAAATGTCAGGATGGAGGCAGGGAGGCTCTTCTCTGAAGTGTTGTTCCTTCTGAGTTGTCACGCGTATCCCGGGGCTTTTTCTTCCCTTGTGGTCCCAGTTTCCTGCCATTCTTGTGGCCGAAGCCGCCGGGTGTGGGTGGGAGGGAGGAAGGGTCTCCTGGGCGGCAGGAAGGATATGGGGGGCTCTGCACGGCCACCATTCTGAGAAACCTCACTTGCCTGCCCCAGTGTGTGCTTGCAGAACAGCTTATCTTTTATAAACGAGTGCTTTGCTTCCAAGAAGAATAGCCAATCCATTCCATTTCCCCATGAGGAATTTTGGTGCCTTGCCCTATCCCTCAGAGGGAGCCTTGACGCCTGCTCCCTGGGAGCGTTGGGTGAGAGATGCTCCAGCTCCTCCCAAGGAGGGGTGCCTGTAGGCTGGGGACATGCTGGCTCCCCAAAACACCTCCCAGCACTGGGCTTGGCTGCAGCCAGTCCCCTCAGACCACCTCCTGTGCAGATGGGGAGCCTCAGTTTCGTTAGCATTAACGATGCTTTCTGTGAGGCTGGCCAGCTGAGGGGTGGTTGAACCAGGTCTTTGAGTTTTCAAGCCATTTTGTGTTGTTTTTTAAGCCAGAAATCAAGGGGAATTTTAGGTTCACCAGCATGCGAATGCAGTTGGCAGCCAACCTCGCATCCCCAGCTCAGGATTGATGCTGTGGTTGCCACCAAAGCACGAAGGCCCTTTTCACAGCAGTGGCATTTCAAGGCTGGGCACGGTGCTGAGTGTCAGGACCGCAGCTCTGACCCCAGCGAGGTGTGAGAGAGGACACTCGCAGCCCTGCCAGCTGGTTAGTGTGCCAGGGCCACTGGGCTCCTCCCGCTCATCTGCTTATCATTTGTTTATCACTTGCCTTATCATTCACCTTGTGCCCAGCTGAGATCTGACACCGTTGATGAGCAGGAACCCGAGCCTGGAGTTTGGCAGGCTCCGCATCGCGCTGCACGGGGGCTTGCTCCAGCGCCCGAGAGGAAGCAATTCTCAGCCTTAGTGGTGTTAACAAATAAGAAAGAAACTCCGATAACTTTTTAAAGTAGCCGTGCTGTCCTGCTGGGTATAAATAAACGGACACCCCTCTGGCTTCCCCCCCTTCCTTCCCCTGGCAGTGGAGGGCGAGTTTCACAAAGCTGCTGTGTTGAAAAGCAAAAGGAGAAGGCGGCCCTGCTGCCAGCTCCCCGCAGCCCCTTGGCAGCCCTCTCTGGTTCAGTTTAATTTTACTTTTTGGGGTGTTTTTCTCCTTTGTGCACACATTTTTTGAGAAGGTGCCAGGGTTACGTGTTCGGCCCAGGGTGGCTCTCGAGGAGGGAGCAGCGGCCACTGCACAGACCGCACGTACAAATGGGTGCTTATCTTGGGACAGAAAAGTTCCCTGCGTGTTTCACAGCAGCATCTGCTGATTGAAGTGACGGAAGAGGCCATGGGCAGCACCTGGGGACCTCACCCGGTTAGTAAAACGCAGGGCTGGTAAGACAAAAGCTTTTCTGTGCTGCAAACTTGTCCTGAAACCTTGGGGTGGTCAGTGGCGAGGCGATGCTCGCCCTTCCCTGCCCGGCAGGAGGGAGCCATGGTGGTCCCCGTCACTGATGTGGTGGGCAGTCCCAGCTCACCCAGCAGCCCAGAGTGAGGTGGGCTGGGCACACGGCAGGGTGGAGCTGCTGCTCCATCCCATTCTCAGTAGGCAGCCGGACTCTGCCCACTTTCCTGAATTATCCGAATCTGATAGCAGAGCTCAGCGCGTGGGGCTGAACTGACCATCGCTGCAAAGAGTCCCTGGAGAGGCCAGAGGAAGCCTGAGAGCTATTTTAAAATGTAATTAAACATAACCAAGGAGAATTGGCTTGCTTGGAGAAGGATTGCCCAGCTTATTAGCTAATACAGCCCGTGGCAGCCTTCCAGGTCTGGAGCACCGCTGACTGCCCTACCAGAGAGGTGTCTAATTAAAAGGAAGAGCCTGCTCCTAATGCCATTTTCCAGGCACCACGTAGCTCTTGCTTGTGTTGAGGGGATGTGGTGCAGCCAGGGCACAAAGAGGAGGAAGGTAAAGAGCAGAGGAAAGGTGGAAGTAAAAGCCTGTCTTGACAGTGGTCACCAGAAGAGAAGGCGTGAAGGCACCAGTATTTTCTTGTGCAACACTGGAAAATCTGTCGGCTGTCCCCTGGATTCCTCAGAGAGTACACAAAGATATTTGACTTTGGTGACAAGGGGTGACAGTGGAGGGAGGTGGCAGCTCTCTGTGGTGGTGGTGGTCCCACTGAGACAACTCTGCTGAATGCCTTGGGACCCTCCTGGTGTGGAGGAGGGTGGCTGGGTACCGCTGTTCACTGGTTTAAACAAGGAGTGGAAGAGCTGGTGGTTCCTGTGGTGTGTGGCTCTGAGGAACAGGCTTGAAATATGTCCCTGGACTCCGAAAGCAGCTTTGCATTGTGTTCTGGTGCTGCTGAAATGCTGTTAGTGATAGCAGCTGGCAGGCTGCCGAGAGCCCGGCTTGGTCACCGGTCTCCCTGGGAATTGCAGAGAGCCTTGTGAGCAGAATGTGATGTGGCCCCACATCTTCTGCCCCTGGCTTTGGGTTTGGTGTCCTGGGACAATGTGCAGACAAGCGTATTTCCACATGGGTTTGACCCCGCAGCTATTTAATGGCTGTCTTTGAAGGACAAGGGAGAAGTTTTGTTAGTAAGCACAGTACTAGACCCAGATTTTCCTGCTGGTGACTCTTTGTGATGTGTTTCTGTGCTCTCTGTCAAGGGAACATGGTCCTACCATCCCCTACGAAACCTCTTCTGAAGTCTCTGTGCGCAGAAGGTTGATTAAACAGGGCTTTTGAGGAGACCAGTGCCCTGCCCTGTGGGATGCCTGGTTCCTGTTCATGGGCTCCAGTGGCACGGAACAAGCATCACTGGTGGCTGGAGAGAGGGTTCCTCTTTCTCCTGAGGTTGTTCTTCTATCAACCACCGTAAGGCTTATCTCCTGCAAGAGCATTAACCCACCTACGATGCCTTGAGAAACACTTTGATCCTGTGCAGTGCAAGCGCCTTTCACTCTGTTATTAAAAAGGGAAAGCCTTGTATTACCATTGTAGTTAAAGACTTACGTATGGAGTCAAATTAATTTTAAAGCAATAGCTGAAATTGTTTTACTCTCCACCGAGGGTGATTAAACCCTGCTGGTAGATGCTGCAGCGAATGATGGGGAGCAGCCCATGGGCTCGGTGCTCCTCATCCAAGGACCCAGCTCCTGGATTTTGGTGCCGGATTCCCGCTCTCCTCCCACCCATCCAGCTTTATTTGGCCTCTGTCGTGCCGCTCCTCAGGGAGTGTTCCTCTGGAGCTTGTTTTGAGAAGCCCTGCAGTGTTGTGGAGCTGGTAACTATAGGCACCAGCAGAGAATTCCACCCTGGCCAGCAGCTCTATTAATAGTTGCTGGTGCTAGGAGCAGAGCAGGGGCTGCAGGCTGCCCTCCTCCTCCTCCTCCTCCTCCTGCCTTCAAGTGTCCCAAACACCATTTCTGGACAGGCCAGGCCTCACTGGCAAACCTGACCTGACCTTTGGCAGCCATCTAGCATGATGGCAGCAGAAAGGCGTTGCCTGCACTCTGAGAAGAGTCCTCTTCATTGCTGTGGTTTGTGAGCTTGGCAAAGAAGCTTTTATGTTGTGAGGCTCTCAAACCGCAACTGCGTTGACAGCCTGATGTGTTGGTGCTCTAGGGCATCCCACAGCTCACCCCAACAAGCACAGCAGGTGATCTGCAGCGCTTCTTGCCTTAAAATTTGAAGTGAAGTTTTGGCCTGAAGTCCCACCATCGTAACATGGAGACCATCACAGTATCAAACCAAAGGCCTCAGGTTCACAGAATCCTAGCATGGCAGGGATTGGAAGGGACCTCTGGAGATCCTAGGTCCTAGCACCCATCTTGCAAGGGCTCGCATTGCTCTTCCAGAGGTGATTTCCATCAAGTTTTGAACCTCTAGCTCCTCACTGTTTCCCCCACTCGTGCTGGATGTGTCGACAGGGTGATGTTTCATTATTTACACTGCACGTGTTGGAGAAGAAGATATCTGCTGCTCTACCTAGAGACTGGCAAGTGACCTGGGCGCAAAGCAAAGACTCCAGATTAGCAGTTCATTCCTGGCTGTGCACTGGGCTTCTTGTATGGCACGATGCCTTGGCAAGCTGTTTCATCCTGCTGTGCCCTCGTTCCCCACACCTCAAAGGGAGGGGGTTTGATCTTACTCCATCTCAGTCTGGATGGTGTTGGAGATGAGCCCTGTCTGGGCTCCCCAAGGGGGTCTGGGTGCCATCATCCCAAAGAGCTCAGCTTCAGGGAGGAGTAAGGGAAGCCGCAAGCCTGTGCAGCGTGAAAACCTCTTAGAGATCTACTCTTAAACCTCTTAAATCATCTACTTGAATCATAAAACATCTAAAATCTGTTCAGCTTTCTTGGCGGCATCCTGCTTCTTGTACATACCTGTGGTATTTCAGAGGCATCGTGGCATGGGCTTGGCTGGTGGCACTTTTACAGCAAGGCAGGAGCTTCTCCCAGCCCTGGGACCATGTGAGGTGTGGGGTGGGAAGCAGCATCCCAGCAGCAGGACCGGCCATGGCTGCGGGAAGCAGCGCTGCTAAAAATACAGCATTGTGACACTACTGGCACCTCCGCTTCCCCCCGGGCCGGCCCGAGCCGCAGGATGTCTGCTTCGCTTTGAGTGTCCCACAAGCTGCCTTGTAGCCAGGGCTACTTCCTCCTCCTCTTCCTCCCTGCCAGGAAACCTATTTCAGAGAGGGGTGGAGGGAGAGGAGCAGAAGGGCTGGGGGCAGCAGGAGGGACCAGGGGGTGATGCATGTCCTGCTGTACATGAGTGTCTGGGGAGAAGCGGGCAAAGCTGGGGGCAGCTCAGCTATGGGATGCCCCACATTAAAGGGGACAATGGGGATGTTCCTTGCACGGCCAAATCATGGGAATTTCTCAAGGAGAGGAGGAGTGATGGAGCTGTGAAAGATGGGCTTGTTCCCTTGCCCCAGAGCTGGATCTGGGATGTTTTAGGGCGAGTGGCACATCAGTCAGTGAGGCTCCGTCCAAGAGGAAGCCCCACACTGTGCATGGTGGATGGGGTAGCAAACTGCCATCATCGTGATGCTCATGCCATGATGCTCCATCATGCAGGGTGTACCCCCCCATCACCTCTCAGGGGCTGGGGGGCTGTCTCTTCCCTCCCCCCAGCAGCATCCCATGGGAGCTTCCCCCACCATGTTCCCTGCAAAAAGCAAGCCTTGAGCAGGCAGGATCCAGCTGGAAAAGTCTGGCTGTCTGGGGAAGAAGCAATAAATCTCTGGAAGCTGGAAAGCAGCAGTGAGGAGGAAACGCTGGAGCCGGCCGCGCCACCTCGGCTGTCCCAGCCGGCTGCTCGGGGTGTGATCTCCATGGCTGGCCTGTCCTGGGGAGCACTGGTGGTGCTGGGGGACACCCTGCCATGGACTGGGTGCCCTGCTGAGCTCATGGTGGATTTTTGAAGGGTCAGAGAAGATGGAGGAGGTGTTATTTTTGTTGAGGGGTTGTTTTCTTTTGGGTTTTGGGAGATATGTCTGTGGGATTTTTTTTAAATTATTTATTTAAGCAAGGGCATATAAAAGTGCAAGTAGGGGAAGACAACAGAATGAGAGCTTGAAACACTCCAGAGCATAGGAAAGTGCAAGGCTATAAAAGTAGCCCAGAAAGTTATTAGGGCTTAGAATGCTGAAAAATAATCTCCAAATCTGAGCTCGTTTCAGTGGCCTCCAGGTCTGCAAGTGCCTTTGTGCTGGCAGGGGAAGGGCTGGCTGGGGAGGTCAGCTTGTGGGAAGCAGCTACAAGAGCAATGTGGTGCTTGGCATTGCCAAAGCTGCAGCTTTTAGGTTATTGCTTTCATTAAAGAAGTCCCCAAAAATGGCAATGGAGAGCTGTGCTGGGCACTGGGGGTATGTCTGTGAGGAGTGATGGCCCCAGCCTCTGAGACAAGCTGGGCAGGCACAGAGCAGTGAGGTGACCTGCATGAGGTCATGGACACCTATGGGGGTAAAAAGGGAAAGAAAGGGATATTTAATGTGTGAGGATATGCTGTCAGTGGCTGGAGCTCTTCTGGCTCTCATATCGGCAAATGACAGCAGCTGTAGGATGGGGAGGGATGAAGACACTGAGCTTCTATCTGCAACAAGCTGTTGTGTTAAAAGTGAGGTTATCCCAAGCCAGGTGCAGGGGAAGGCAGGGCTGCTGTGGTGAGCTGATAAGGTTTTCTCTCTCTTGTCTTCTTTCCTTTGAGAAGAAAGATGCCTTGATTGTGTTCTGTGCCTCTTGGTGGTGGAAGGATGTGTGCTTTTCATGGAAAAAGTTACTCATTGTAGCCTAAACTCTGTTCTCATTAGTAAGTGAACGTTGCTTTCTTTTAAGAAATCCAGCTGCTGTTGGATTAAAACTTCCATTCAGAGGTTCTCTGTGCTCTGTTAAAAAAGCAAATGGAGTTGGGCAGTGCGGGAGGGACGTGGGATGTTCCTGGGGCATGTTTGGGCTGAGACTGGGAACATCTGGAGATGGTTCAGCTGGCTGCCATAGGCAAACCCAACCACCAGGGTGGGTTTGGTGAATTGGAAGAGACTCTATCCCTTTGGCTCGTGCTCTCAAATGATTGAGAATATTTTGAGGGTAGCTTGCAGCCTGCTTTGGGTTCTGTGTTGGGTGTTTTAGGGCAAGTTTGCTTGGAAAGCAGCAGCTTCTTCTGGTGTCACCCCAGGCTTGCCACGAGTGGCAGGGGTGCTGGGGTGAGTGCTGCTGGGTTTGGAGGGCAGGGTGCTGGGGCAGAGCAATGTTTCTGTGCAGGGAGAAAACCAAGCCAGAAAGGGCTGCAGCCTTTTCTTCACCTCTCCCAGCCAGCACAGAAACCCAAACCCTCCTCAGGATCTCTTCTCCCCTGGGAGCCACCAAGAGATCTTCACTTTAAGAGCAGTACTGATTAATTTGAGGACATTCTCCTCCTCCTGAGAGGATAAACACAGCTTTCGTTATGTCTTCAAACAATGAACAAGACATGCCAGGCTGGATTTGGGTAACTTTCTGCAAAGCCATGAGCTGCCTTATTTGGAGCTGGATTTGAGCACGGACCGGCTTTCATGACTTTTCTCCGTAGCCACTGTTTGGAGAACCTCGGGCTCTCCCAAGTGCAGGAGGGATGAGGGACTGTGCTGGCAGGGAAGCTGCATTCGTTGCTATGGGAGAAGCATTAAAAGCTGATTATTTTGGTGGAAAATTGGGGAAAAGTTTGTAAAATCTTCCCTCCCTCTCCAGGGAGCTGGTGGTGATTTTCTCCCTCCAGTAAGTGCCCCAAGGTCAGCTTGCCCCATGGGTTCTGCACAGATTATGTGGTTTTGCCCCAGCTTCGATGGCACCTCTGTAAAAATATCTTGGCTGGGGGTTTGCAGAGAGGAGCAAGGAGGAAAACCACCAGCTGAACCCCGAGGGGCAAAGCTGGACACCCCCCACCAGCCTGTCTTGCAGATCCCAGTCCTTGTGCATTCAGCGGGGACTCTGCTGCGCTTGCGCAACCACAGACTTTGCACTTTTACTGAACAAACTTTTTTTTTTTTTTTAATGTGACCTTCACGGTGCCTCTCCTGCCTGACCCAAGTTCCTTTTGTAAAAAAATGGTGTTTCCGCTTCTGTACTCTTTGGTAGTTATCTTCCCTTTCTTAAGATGAATGGCTTCGAGGATTTAGGAGGCTCAAAATTAAGTCAGCATTTGGGCAGCCACTTCCAGCCTTTTGTGGTATTGAATCCTTAAAGGTTGGCTTTTTGTTTGGATTTTTTTTTTTTTTTTTCATGTGTGTTTATTTTTTAGCTCATGGTTTTAAATGGAAGGGGTGTGTGTTAAAGAACACAGTGAGTCCTGCTGGAATGTTTGGCTCAAGGTCCTCTCAGTGACACCTTCCCACTGCAATGCCCCTGAACTGAGCAGTGGAAGCAATGGCTGGAGGGGCTCCCGTGCTCGTGGCTCACCTTGGGAGAGGACTAGATATGAATCAAAGTGATGCTGTGAGGGCAGCTGGTGTGAATCCTTGTCTGTCCCCTCCTCATGTGGGACATCCCGAAGACCCTCAGGGAGGGGAGTAATGGGATATAACACAAAGATGCTGCTGGAAGTGTTACTGGGTCCCACTGAGTGTGGTTCCTTAGTCGTCTGAGTGTTTCTGAACACTGTGCTACATGTCAGGATGTGGACATTGTGAAGAGTGAGTTTTGTGGAGGGTTGAAGGTGTTGGATCCCTCGGAAGTGAGTGTGGTGGCAGTTCAAAGCCACAACGTCTCTGTGCTTGCTCTGCATCACTACCCGTTTGGTGTCATGTTGGTTGGGCAAGTCTCCTCTGAGGCAGAGCAGGTTTTGGTATGTAGAAAGCTCAGTCCCACCAGGTCTGCTCAGACTGGAAGCCTGACCCTGGATGGGCAGTAATGAGAGTTACCGTGAGATGGGGGGCAGAAGGAGAAACTGATGGTCCCCCTACTTTTCTCAGCCACAGTCTTCCCATCCTTCCTACCTTGTTCTCAGCAGATCAAACGAACTCCAAACTCCTGTTTGTACATCACAGAGAAATGAAATGGGGTAATAACAGCCCATTGGGAAAAGGGAGTATTTGAGGCTCATCCTAACTTCTGTTGAAAAGCTCTCCTGAAAGCCTTGGTGGCACATCAGGCTGAGCCTTCCATTCTAATAGAGTGATAAAATAGCTCTTAGGGAAGAAATCCCCTGCAGGAACTGGAAGGGTCTTTGCCCATCCCTAGAATGAGGGGTCCTCTTGTAAAGCAGGGAAGATGGTAGGGCACAAAGCACGCTGCAGGGGTGGGACAACAGGTAGGAAGGACGTTCTTGTATGTGCAAGGAGTAAATAAAAATTTGCAGAAAGATGAAGAGCAAGCTCTCTGCTCCTGCCTGGACACTGCAGCTCTGGAGCAGTGCTAATGCCAGCTTCCCTCTGCTCTCTCCCCAGCTGGCTGGAGGCATCATCCTGGGAGTGGCCCTCTGGCTCCGGCATGACTCGCAGACCACGAATATCCTCTACCTGCAGCTGGGGGACAAGCAGGCCCCCAACACCTTCTATGTTGGTAAGTAGGTCTGGGGACGCTGGCATCGCTGTGTGGGCATGGACGGTGGAGCGCCCAAAAACAGAGTGGGCAACAAGGGGGTTGGACTAAAACCACCTCCCTCTCCCCCTTGTAATCCTCAAAATATCCTCTCCATACTGCCCAAAATATCCCCTCCATACTCCCCAAAACATTCCCTGCCATGCCTATCAAAGTGTTGATGAAATGTTGGCTGTGGCCCAAGTGCAGGATCCAAACTCACGGCAGCTAAAAGCACAAGAAGCCGTGTGGTGCAGAGTGGGTTCCTCCAGTGCCACCTCCCCCGGAGCACTTTTGGGAAGAGGGGGGACTCTTTGGAAGTGTGTCTTGTTCCCTATCCAAAGGGATGTGAAAGCAGCCAATGGAGAGGCTGGCAGTGGAAGGAGAAGCTCGTTGAGCTCATGACTCATGTTCTCCAGGAGGGGCAGGTGGAGCCTCTGTGTGTTATGGTTAAGCTTAGCAGGATTTTTATTAATTTGACAGCTTGCTGGAAGTTGAAAACCCCTATTTTTGCCCTGTTCTCCAGTGATCCCTCGCAGATGAGGGGGAGCAGCTTGCAGGAGGGACTGGCTGCCAGGCAGGGGCTGGCTTGGAGTGCAAGCTGCTGGGGCTGGAACGAGGACCTGGCTGATCTGATGTCCTGTCCTCACCTGTATCTGAACCTTCTGGAAGGGTTTTCTATTGCTTTTCCCTGCTTGCCCATGGGAGGGCCATGCCTGGGCCCTCTCCCTGGCTGGGCCAGGCTGCAGGAGATGCTCCTGCTGGAATTAGTGGTGGCTTTTCCTCCCGTGCTGTCTCCCCTCTCCTGCCTCACACCCAGAGCTGTATTCACAGAGTTTCCTCTTTGCAGATTTCGGTTTGAAAAAAGAGAAAAGGGAACTCTTAGGAAGTTAAACTCTCTCCAGGAACCAGTCCAAATATCTTCCTTCCAGGGGCCAACTACTGATGTCTCCCTGGTTAACACATTTCTCCCCAAACCTGGGGGACCCGGAGCACAGGGGCTGAGCTCCTCCCTCCCACCTTTGGGGCAGCTTTTGCTCTTCCACGCCCTTTGTGTTTTGTCTTTGTCCTCAGCCTTTGCTCTTCAGAAGGTGATGGGGAACAGACCGTGGGTCCCACCATGATGCTGTCTTTCTGACACTCATGAGCAGCTCATGATTTGAGACTGTCTGTCTTTTTAAAATTATATTCAGCAACAGATCGGCCTGGATTCCTTCTGGCAGCTGTAATTTCCATGCAGTAATAACAGCAGAGCATTTCTTTCAGCTGCTGCCTCTCCCAGCCAGCCCTCTGGAGTCTGAAGGCTGGGATTTCTTTTTGCTTTTTCATTTTTTCCCCTTTTTCCCCCCACCCCTCCAACAGATAACTCTCTCCTTCTTCTCCTCTGGCGTCCAACAAACACATGCACATGATGTTCCTGCGTTGGGAGCAGGAACTTCTCTGGGGTTGGCCTCCAGAGCTGGTCTGGGGTTGTTTTTTTTTCCCCCCTTGCAAACCACTTTTTGGTGTCTGGCACGGGATGCTGGTCCCAGGATCTGTCAGGAGACTTTTAAAGGCTGGCCAGGCTTTGCCGCAGCACTGCAGGACAGAGGGAAGCAATAAAAACAGTTGGAGGAGGAAAACTGGCACCGTGGGGTTTGTACTTCGTGAGGAGGGGGAGCGGGAAAGCAGCGCTTTGGGATCTTCTGGTTCCCCTTTGCCTCCTTTCCTTTGCTCCAGAGTTGGAGCTGTTTTGCTAAAGGCTCTTTTCCCAGGGTGTTTGTGTGTGTTATGGGAGAGGAAAAACACTCAACATGGTTGGTGGGTGTGTGGGATTTGATGGCAGCTGGGGGCTGGGTGGGAGAAGGAGGATGTGGGGAGCAGGGCAGCTACTGGGGTCCCTGGCGTGATGCTTATCTGCTCTCAGCCTGCTGCAGGAGCAGGAGGAGAGGAGTGGTCCTTGCCCAGCTTCCCCCACAGCTAAACAGGGCCACTGCAGCCCTTGTAGCCCCCATGGGCACAGGCAGCAGTTCCCCTGCTCCCCTCTCCAGCCTGTAAGGAGGGAGCTCCTGGGGTTGGGGTTTCCCCCAGCAATTTGACACTGCATCCAACGAGTTGTGTTGCGGGCTGGCTTGGGAGGTTATTACAGGAACTCTTGTTCATGGGCTTTTCCTCAGCGTGGCTCACAAACCATCTGATCCCCCAACCACTTGTTGCAGTCTTGGCTTTCAGCACTTCCATTTTGGCCGTGGACCCAACCCCTGGCAAATGGCAAGTTAACCACTTCAGCACTGGGGAGACCGAGTGGTGCTGGGGTGGGGATGGCTGGAGCACCACACTTCATCCTTCCTGACTGTGAAGGAAAACTGTTGCTCTTCATCTGAGCTAGGCTTATGGTTTAATATGCATTTGTTGGCTTTATTTGTAGTTGAAAAACTAAATTCCTTCCTGCCCTTGTGTAATAACACTGTGTCTGAAGTGCTCTGTGTGAATAGAGGCTATCAAGGTGTTGGTAGCAGGTCAGAAAACATCCTTCGAGATAGCCAAGGGCATTGATAAGTTGGATGCTAACAACTGGTTAACTACTTCTTAGGTATTTATTGACTCTGCACATAAAGTACTTTTAAAAAATAATAAACCAGAACAACAAAACTGTGATTCAATGAGCTGTGAGAGCCGTGGGAAAAGGCTGAGCTGGTCCATCTCTGTGGGTACCAGTACAAACTGGAGCAGTCTGGTATCTCCACAATGAGTTGGTTGAGTCACCATCCCTGGGTATGTTTAAAAGTTGTGTGGATGTGGTGCTTAGGGACGTGGTTTAGCAGCAGACTTGGCAGAGTTAGGTTAATGGTTAACATGATGATCTTAAAGGTCTTTTCCAACCTAAACAATTCTGTGATTCTGAGTTGGTGTCACTGGTTTTAAGTGCCCCCAGGGATCTTGAAGAGGCAAGTGACATTGAACTTACTGCTTTTGCCCCATCCTGGTGGGATGGTAGTGAAGATAATGTGATGGAGGAAAACCAGGTTCCCAATCCTTCAAGGCTTTGGTTATGTGATGCCCAGAGATGGTCACTGTGGGCGAGATGCTTTCAGCAGGGTGAGGACAAAAGCCTTGTCTCTTTTGCCTTAAGCCCCCACCTGGATTTCACATTTCCCCCCTTCCCTGTGCACTGGAGCATCGCTGGGCACCATCCCTGCTCCTGCCCTTCCCGTGCTCTCCCCAGAGCTGCCTGGCCAGGAGAGGAGCAGCTGGAAGGACTCAGCTTCCCTCTCGCCAAAATAGGCAATGTGCCTCTGGCTGCTCACAGCAAGTGACGGGGTGACAGGACCCGTGGCTGGCTTAGCTCAGCCCTGGAGCGGGGCAGAGGCATCCCGAGGAGCTGGGCTGGGGTTCCCGTGGAGCTCTGGGGGTAAGGAGAGGGTTGTGTGTGCACATCTTTGGAGTTTTCTCATGTTTTACTGTTGTCATGCTGGGCAGTGCCTCCTCCCTGGAGCACGGTGGCATCAGGGGTCCTTGTGAGGGGGGTGAGGTTTGGGACAGGCAGGTTAAACTTGGCCACCATGGCTGCTGCCACCATCTGGCTGGGTATCACTGCCCTGGTTAAAAAAGAAAGTTACCTTCCTTTTTTTTTGGGGGGGGGAGGGTGTTTCCCTAGCAACCAGGCCAATGACTGCAGAAGTCCCGCTCCCTACAAATACAATCCAGGGTAATGATTTCTTCTCTGGAAACGAGTTCAAGCTGCTTTCCACAAAGACTGGAAGAAATGGGCCAGGAAGCACAGGGATGCTTTGAAGTCTTTCTCACAAAGGAATCCGTGTCTGGGTTGAGTTGCAATTGCATCTGCACACTTGTCCTTGCAGCCAGCAGGGCACCCGTTGCTGGCAAGCTCTTATGGTGTCTTTGGGATTTTTGAGAGAACTGTCAGGAGGCTTTGCTGGCCTCAGGGGGGTCTGACCCTCATGGAGAGGAGGGACCTCTGAGCAGCAGGTGTGTACATGGGTAGGGATTGGGATGCCTGCCTGAGCTTCCCAGGGCTTGCCCACTGTCCCTACAGCACGTCAGGATGCTCTGGCCTTACCATAGGTCCCAGCTGTGGCCAGCAGTGCAGAGCATTCTAGCACACCATCCAAGTAGACTTGTGTTGGCTAAGCAGTTGAGGAGAAGTTGTCCCTTCTATCCATAACAGCAGCTTTGTTCTTCATTAGCCTTTTCAGGACTGCCGGGGACAAAAAGCAGAGATGTCCAGGGTTCCAGAGAGGTTTTAGTGACAGAGAGGGTCATGTTTTGCTCTGATATGTTGCAGAGGCTGTGGAAGCCACCAGTGCTACAGTGAGCATGGACCTGCTGAGAGCAATGGGGGGTTCTTGGGTTCTCCTCATGCTCCCATCCTTGTCCCCATCCCTTCAGGAATAGTCAGTGTCTTTCAAAGGTGGTGCCGACTTCTGTATGTTGTGGAGTTAGATCAACAACAAATATTGTGCTCTGGGGAGACCTTATTGTGGCCTTCCAGCACTTGAATGGGGTCTATCAGAAAGATGGGGACAGACTTTTTAGCAGGATCTGTGGCAACAGGACAAGGAGTGAAGGTTTTAAACCAAAAAAGGGGAGATTCAGAGTAGATATAAGGAAGAAATGTTTTATGCTGTGAGTGGTGAGCCCCTGTCCCAGGTTGCCCAGAGAGGGGGTCGATGCCCCATCTCTGGAACCATTGCAGGTGAGGTTGGGCAGGGCTCTGAGCAACCTGCTCTAGTTGCAGATGTCCCTGCTCAGTGCAAGGGGGTTGGACTAGATGACCTTCAAAGGTCCCTTCCAACCCAAACCATTCTGTGATTCTGTGAAAGGGCTGGAGAGGAGCTCAGGAGCTTTGGTCTCTGGGTCGTGTGAAATAAACCCTAGTGAAAAGCCACCATCAGTTTTAGCAGGAGGTGCTGAGTGATCCCTGTGGATGCTCATGGCTAGTTCTGCACAGGGTTCTTCTCTCACCCATTTGTGCTCCCCATCTTCAAGGCTCCATGTGTTGGTGGTTTGTTGGTGGAGACACGAGCTGTGGCCAGGCTTGCGTGCCTGGGAGGAGAAACCAAGGGTTGCATTTGGCCTGGAACCACAGTGAGCAAAATATGTTATTTAAAAGATCATATATTATGTGGATTTTTTAAAATAAGACTAGATGCATTTTTCTCTCTTGGAAATAAACTTATTTACATTTAAGGGCAATTTAATTATTTAGTCCTGGAGGGGAAAAAAAAGGCTGAGATTTACTGGTTCCAGATTTTCCCCTAATCACTGTCAGATCAACTCCTTCAATAATAGTGGAATTCTTAGTAGTTTTGAGGTAAACCACTTTGTCAGTACTTCCCTCTCAAGGCTTACCCCATATATCTGACAATACAAACAATCCTTTCTTTTTTTTTTTGTATCCTTATCATAGAATTTAATGTCTATTAAAAAAGCAATTTAAGTTTAATTGCAACTCAGTCTACCTTCATCATGACCAACTCCTGAGATTCATTTGCTCTGCAGACTAAAATTGGTTACAATTTAAGGCCATAAATTGGTGGCATTGGGTATTTTGGGTTCTGATCTGACTACTAATAATGTAGCTGTCCTCTTCCTTTATCCCCTCTCGTTGGCTCTGCCACCAGGGACCTGTGCCACAGATGGCATCTTGCTCTTCAGAGCAGTTTCAACCCATAGCTTTGACTGTTTTCCTTTGAAAACCTGCCACCTGGTCAGGTGTGCAAAGCCTACAAGAAACCCTCCAGTGGGATTTGGGCTCTGTCAGTGGGTGAGACCCCAAGGCATTGTCCATCCCAGCTCTGGAGACATGCAGTAGACCTCCTCCCAGCTGATGTTTTTTGACTCAAGCCTCCTTCCAGCATTTCTTGGGTAGGCAGAAGAGAAGAAATCTGTGGCATCTCTGTGTGGACTCTGTTTGGGTGTGGATGTGTGCACACAAGGACTTTTTTTTTGAGTTTTCTCCACTTCTCCTTTGCTTTCCTGCCAGAGGTGTGTCTTCTGCTTCCTTCGTGCCTTGTTCTTGCAGATAAGGGCAGCGTGTGCAGCCTTTCATCTGCCCGTGTGAGCCGCACAGCCCCAGGAGAGCTCTCCATGCTTTGTGACACTTGCTCCATCTGGAAGTCATTAGCAGCCGTGGAGCAGCGATGTTTTTCTTGGGAAAGGCTGTGGAGGAGCATGGAGGGGCTTCCCCGTTGTCGTCTTGCAACAAACGCTCTCTTTTTCTGCTCCCTCTTTTGCCCCACTTCCAAGAACGTGCTGTTGGCTCTGTGGGGCCAATTCCACTGGGCAGAAATGTCCATGAGACCCTCCCTCACTGGCTGACTGGTGCAGCCACCCCTTTCCCACCACCACCCCATCCTGGAGGGACTTTCAACTCCCTGCCTGTATCTTGTCCCCAAGTCACAAGGAAGCACATCATGGTCAGAACTTGTTGGTATGGAGAGGGAGTTTTTCCAGGCTTCGTGGTGTGGCGTAGGAAGGAGTCTCCTTCCCACCACCAACCAATGGTCCCATCCTTCCCTGCAGCAAGGGTGGTGGTGAGCCCCATGATGTTCAGCATCTTCAGGCTAGGAGCCATGGCAGGGTGGGCACCACAGCCCATTCTCCTTCGCTCTGAATCTTGCAAAACTCTTGGATGTGCAGAGTCCCCCTCGGAGCCTGTCTGTCAGCAGAACAAACATGAAAATCTCTCCTCCCTCAGCTCTCAGCCCCTCTCTAAAGCACATCCCGTGGGGAGGGCAGGCGCGGCTTGGAGAGCTGCCCAGGCTTCCCGGTGTGATGCTGGGGGGGGTCTTTATTTTTCTTTTTTTGTCTTTTGGAAACATTGCCATGGTGACCTGGGGGAAGAGACTGGCTTCCATTAGCTTAACGAGGTAAAGCTGCCGGGAGAGGATGGAAATGAGGGGTAGGATGCTGCCTGGGAATGCCCATGCCTGGAGCTGCACTTCTCTGGTGGAGCTGGCCCCCTCCCTGCTTGTTTTAGAGGGACTCTGCTGTGCTCGTTCCTCCTTTTTATTTGTTTTTCATCATGTCCTTTTTTTAAGTCTGTTTTTTTCCTACTTGTTTTTCTACTTCTCAGCAGGGACAGGACATGGGTTTTCCAACCCTGCAGTCACCAGCTCTGCTGCTTTAATGCCAGAGCAAGTACTGACATTGAATATTGTCTTCTTCTCTGCCTTCCCTCTCCCAGGACCGAGCATCCCGCTTCCTACCTGGCCTGCAGGCAAAGGGCCTTCCATGGAGGTGGTATCTGTGTGAGCTGGGCTCTTGGCTGCTTTTTTTTCTTTCCCACCATCCAGAGAGAAGTGCTCCATTACTATCAGTCCCCTGGGTCTGATGTTCGGGGGCTTTCCAGGTGGTTAAAGCCTTAGGAGGTCCCTGCAGCCCAAAGTGCATGTGACCTGGTGGTATCAGGGAAGGGGGGATGATATCTGGCCCATTGCTGCAGCTTTTTCTGATGTCTCGCATCCTGATGCTCTTGAGCAAAGATCTCGTGTCATGGTTGCTGTGCTCCTGCTTTGAATTCAGACAAGACTCAGTGTTTCTCTGAAGCTAAGACCAGTTGGTCCTCTTGCCTAAAGCTTTCTGCTTTAAGGCTCCATCTCAAAAGGAGATAGAGGACTCCAGGCAATATTGACACCCCTCACCTCTGTTTGTGTAGCAGCTTCCACAGTCTCACTTTGCTGCTGTTGTACCAGAGAACTCTGCTGTAGGGTCAGAAATCCCTCTGTAGCATTGTGTGAAGAACTGGAGGCACGTTGGTACCATGAACATCTATAAATGACTTGCTTGCTGTGCCTGTTGCTGCAGCTGTGGCCATTGCCAGGGTTATCTACTGCTGCAGCTTGGCTGTGGGCACCACAGGCCCCTTTTTATACCTCTCTGGTTTTATTTTTTGTTTGTGGCAAACAGCATTTCTTGTCTGAAAACCCCCCCTGAGGAAGCTGTGGCACCGATGAGGTGGGAAGTGGCATGTGAAGGGGCAGCTGGAGCTTTGCTCCTGCAGAATGGTGCTGGTTTGGGTGGAGCTCTGAAGGAACTGATGGTGCTTTGGGGAAGTTTCTTGCCCAGGACAGGCAGGAGTTAATCCTGTGTCTGGTCTTGTGCTGGAGGGAGTCTCCTCTGAGCTCAGGCAGGATAATGTGCCATTCAGGCTGGGGATGACCCATGCCTTGCTCACAGACAGGAGCCCAAAGCCAGCTAGATGTGTCAGGTTGCTTTCTGGGAAAAGGGCTTGGTCCTTCCCGTCTGGGCTGTGATTGATCCCCCCAGCTGCCTGGCACCCAGTCTGGAGACAGAGACAACCCCTCCCTGGGCACCAGCCCCATCTCCCTTGAGGCGAGGGTTGGGTGTGGGAAAACAAACACCATCCAGAGCTGTGGTTGGGTGCTTTGGTTGCCTTGAGCAGGGCATTTCCATGGAGAAACACCACCAGCATTCATCCTACGAGACGCTATTGTTGCATTGAATATTTTGTGCTTGTTTTTAAACAAACTCTGGAGCAGAGTCTCGCTCTGTTGCCTCCCAGGAGTGCTCTGGCCCTCGGTGACAAAAGATGACTCCATAACAGCCCCTTGTTTGTCCCTGGGAATGAAGCTGGCCTTCATCCAGAAAGTCTTCCAGGGCTTTTTGTGGTTTTCTGAGTTCAGGCCAGTCATTGCCGCCCTCTCCCCTACCTGGCTGCGTGTTCCTGCTGCTCCCACCCCACCAGTGGCATCCGTTGGGCTCCAGGCAGGAAGCCACCCACGGTGCACATCTTCTTGCCTTCCCTCCTTCACCTCTTGTTGATCACTCGCTTGACAGCAGCGCTGGCTCTGGCCAGGAGCTGGCCAAGGGTGAGCAGGAAGAGAAGCGGAAAGCTGGGACTTCACTTGTCAGTCCAAGGTCTGCACACCCCATCTGGGGTGGGAGTTCAGCAGGTCACGTTTGGTTTTGGTTTTGGTTTTTTTTTTGAAGCTGCACAAATCCCATCAAGAAGCAAGTAGAGAGTCTTCCAGAAGACTTCTATAAAACGGCAAATGTCACTGTTCCCTTGTAGTCTCCTCCACCACTGAGGTTCTCACTGGGCTTTTACCCTGTAGTTTTCAGAGCAAAACGTTCCTAGCCACCAGTGGTTCTTACATTTTCCTGATTATCTCAATATAAGATTTTTAAACATTTTTTTACCTTGAGAACAATCATTCACTGGAACAACCTCCCCAGGGCTGTGGTAGTCTCAACATCACTGGAGGTTTTCAAGATGTAATTGGTCCAGGTGCTGGATAGTCTCATCTAGGCTCCCTTTCTCACAAAATGTTGCACTAGGTATCTTTCGAGGTCCCATCCAACCCAGGCTGCTCTAGGACTCTCTGATCTCCTGGCTATGTTTATTCAGCCTGGAAGTTCCCTTCAGTGTTAATTTTGAAGAATTTGAGAGTAAAATCTTTTGGCCATCCATGGGAGTGACCTGGTTATTGGAGTCCCTGCAGTGCCATGCTGTTTGGTTTCCAGATGTGCTGCATCTGCTTGTTACCCATCTACTGGGGTGATTAGCATGAACGGTGACTTCTTGGATGTTGAAGTAACATGCCACCAGCCTAGCTTTGTCTTCTCTCTGCTGACCTAATGTGAGGAGAATTTAGAAGCTGCTGCGCTCATGGATGAGTGAAGTTGATTTTCCCAGAGGGACCTGTGATGAAGACTCAAGTGTAGCCATCCAAGGCTGTAAGGTAGAAAAACCTGATGCAGTTTGGGTTGAAAACCTAAAACCAGTTGCATCACTGGTACAAGCTGGAGTGCTGAGGGTTGGTTCTTGATTCTGGTGACAATAAGCAGACCTTTTTTTTGAGAGACCACTACTGATATGTTGTTCTTCTTGAAACAGCAGTTAGGTAGCATCTGAAAATCTCCATCAGCTGCTCTGGAGCTTGGCAGGCATCCAGCAGGCAGCCTTCATTTTACAGGATGCATTCGTGCCTTCCCATAACCTCTGGTCCCTTTGGGGCCTCTCTGCCCTGCATGCACCCTAGCCCACTGCTCACCCCGCTGGCTCTCTGCCCAGCTGCCACCACTGCTCCACCTCATGTCATCTCCAGCCATTGGGATAAAATCACCTAATTCTACCTCAGGCAAGGCCACAAGACTTTAACTGCTGGTCTCTACTTTCCAAGAAAATCTCCTAGAGGGGTTTCCCTAGTCCCACAGGACTAAGGCAGTGACTGTTCCCCTGTACTTGGCGCTGATAAGGCTACACCTTGAATATTTGGCTCAGTTTTGGGCCTCTCACTCCAAGAAGGACATTGAGGGACTGGAGTGTGTCCAGAGAAGGGCAACAAAGCTGGGGAAGGGTCTAGAGAACAAGTCTAGTTAGGAGCAGCTGAGGGACCTGGGGGTGTTCAGCCTGGAGAAAAGGAGGCTCAGGGGAGACCTTCTCCCTGAAAGGAGGTTGGAGACAGGTGGGTTTGGTCTCTTCTCCCAAGGAACAAGTGATGGAACGAGAGGAAACGGCTTCAAGTTGCGCCAGGGGAGGTTGAGGTTGGACATGAGGAACAATTTTTTCCCCAAAAGAGTTGTCAAAACCTGGTCCAGGCTTCCCAGGGCAATGGTGAAGTCCCCATCCCTGGAGGGATTTGAGTCATGTAGATGTGGTGCTGAGGGACATGGTTTAGTGGTGCCCTGGCAGGGCTGGGTGAACAGTTGGGCTCAATGATCCTAAAGGTGTTTTCCAACCTAAACAACTCTATGATTCTTTTGTTAGTTTTTCTCCTCTCTTCACACCTTCAAGCAAGGAGGTGTCCTGTCCCCTGCCAGGGACCTTCCTGTTTGGAATCTCCCAATTCCTGTTGGGTTCTTGTGGCTACCAGGCGCTGCCTTTGATAGACATCAGGAGGTGCAACCCATGCTTTTTTTCCCTCCTTCTGCTGGCAGTGTTGCCATGAGGAAGTTGGTGTCGCCGGCCATCAGGTTTTGTGGGGGGGGTTTCCTGCAGGGTTGGTGTGCTCCATTGTGCTCCCTGCAGCTGGCTTCCTCCCTCGCTCCCCCAGGGCTAAATATAGCAGGAGATCTTGTGCTGGTGGGAAACACCAGCCAGAGGGTCCCACGCTGGGGCTGCCGCGGTGTGTCCATCACCACCTCTCCAAGAGCTGGCCCTTGCCTTGGTGCTCACGTGGTTTGGGTGCTGGTGACTTTTGTTTTCAAGAGGGAAGAAGCGGGAGCCAAAGTTGATGGTTTGCCAAGTTCAATGTGTCCATGTTTCTGCTGCCCAGTGATAGGATGAGGGGAAACGGGCACAGACTGGAACACAGGAAGTTCCACCTCAACACGAGGAGAAAGTTTTTTACTGTGAGGGTGACAGAGCCTGGAACAGGCTGCCCAGGAAGGTTGAGGAGTATACTTCTCTGAAGACTTTCAAGACACATCTGGACGCATTCTTGTGTGACCTGCCCTAGGTGAACCTGCTTTGGCAGGGGGGTCGGACTAGATGGTCTCTAGAGGTCCCTTCCAACCCCACCATCCCCAACCCCAATCCACATGGGATTCTGTGGGGGGATTTTAAGCAAGCCAAGACCGTTATTACGCCTCTGGGTTTGTAGAGAAAGTTTTCACTTGGCTTTGCTCCGCTCTCGGTGCTGCCCTTTGGACTTTACACTTTTGTTATCAGAAGATTGTTTAAATGCGGTGAAGATAAGAACAACCTGAAACGTGACGGGCATGTACAAGCAGTTGTAATCTTGAGCTCTGTTTATACTTCGGTGCTGTTGCTAAAAGGGAGTTGACAGATGGATTAATAACTATGAAAACATTTTGATTCGGAGCAAAAGAAAACATTTCATTGAAGGGCCACGTCTCCCAAGCACTAGCAGGAGTCACTGTGTTGCTGTTACCTCTGGGAGGCCCCATGGACCTTTATCCTCATCCTGATTTTTTGCCCTCACCATCAGTTAAACATGGTGACTGCAGTCTTGCCTCATTTGTAATTATTTGATTATTTTTTGCATGTGTCAAATGGCTTTTGAATGGGAGGTAGGATTCGCTTGCAAAGTAGTAGAACCACAACATTAGAGAATATTAGTTAGCCAAAATGGCACTAGATATATGGGATATACTAGGAGAAATGCCTGTTTCTGGAAAAATAAACACATTTAGCTGAGCTGTAGCAGTTGGGTGAGTCATCACCATGGTCTCAGCAGTCTCATGGTTGGCGAGACGATGGTGATTACTGGCAGCAGCAGCAGCAGACCTGAGCCTTGAGCTGAGCTCTTGCTTCCTGCATGAATAAACTCTCATTCCTCTGTTTTCTGAGCCCCCCAATCCCTGGTTTCCAGGCTTTCAACTAGTTACGGAGTAAGTTGACTGTACAGATTTAATAAGTTGCAGTAAAAAATGTCTTCCTCTCTGCAGAACCTATAACAAACAAAAGACAGATGATATTAAATGATGCTTTCCCCTTAGTTTTGTGGCTTGTCTGTCTTCAAATTATTAGCTGGATAAATATTTGTGTAATGTTCAATATAAATAAACCATATGCCTTATTGTTTATTTTTAAAAATACTCTAACTGGTGACTTTCATCTCCTCTACTTAAATATTTAAAGCTGCATGTGTGCCATGGGAACAGCCACACTACAGCCCTGAGGACACTGTGAGGCCCTGGCCTTGCCTCCTCCAGTCTCTGCCTGGTGCTGCTCAAAATCTGTGTTTCCCTGAATTTTGGGGGTGATGGGGTTTTAAAGTTTTGGTGTTAGCAGCCTCAAACACTTCAAGACCTGACTCGTGTGTTGTGTTGTTCTGTGTCTGCCACCACCTCTACTGGTATCTGGGTTGGACTAGATGACCTTTAAAGGTCCCTTCCAATCCAAACCATTCTATCATCTCCTCAGCCTTAGTTCTACACACTCCTGATTAGCCACCCCAGGGACCCAGGGTATCTGGCCAGGCACCAGGATGCTGCTGTATGAAGCTCTGAGGTAACAAGTCTGTCTCTTGCTCTCCCTTGCAGGAATCTACATCCTGATCGCAGTCGGAGCTGTCATGATGTTTGTGGGGTTCCTGGGATGCTATGGTGCTATTCAGGAGTCTCAGTGCCTTCTGGGAACGGTAAGAAGTGCAGAGTTTTGGGTGCTGCTTGGCACCGTGGTGTCCCAGCTCATGGCCACGTGTTCCTTGCTGGAGACTCTTCCAACCAATGGGGCTGGGAGGATGTGTGAGCACAAAGGTGGTCACAGATGATACAGAGATGATACAAAACTGGGAGGAGTGGCTGACACACCAGAGCTGTGTTGACATTCAGTGAGACCTGGACAGGCTGGACAGCTGGGTGGAGAGGAACCTCATGAAGTTCAACAGAGGCAAGTGTAGGGTCCTACACCTAGGGAGGAATAACCCCCTGCACCAGTACAGGTGAGGGGGTGACCTGCTGGAAGGCAGCTCCACAGAGGAGGACCTGGGAGTCCTGGTGGACAAGTTCACCATGAGATGCTGAGGGGACTGGAGAATCTCTGTGCTGAGGAAAGGCTGAGAGCCCTGGGGCTGTTGAGCTGGAGAAGAGAATACTAAGGGGGGATCTGATCAATGCTGATCAATATTTAAAGGGTGAGTGTCAAGAGAATGGGGCCAGACTCTTTTCAGTGGTGCACAGCGACAGGACAAGGGGCAATGGGCACAAACTGGAACCCAGAAGGTTCCAGTTGAAAAGGACAAACAAATTATTTCCTGTGAGGGTGCTGGAGCCTGGCCCAGGCTGCCCAGAGAGGTTGTGGAGTCTCCTCTGGAGAGATTCCAAACCCACCTGGATGCAATCCTGGGCAACCCTCTCTAGGTGGACCTGCTTTGGCAGAAGCTGGATGAGGTGATCTCCAGAGGTCCCCTCCAACCCCATGCTGTGATTCTGTGGGAACTAGGTGACCTCTGCAAGGAGCAGGGCAGCTCTGTCTGGTGAGGGCTCCCCTGCCCAGCCCTGCTGAGCTGGCAGGCTGGCTGCAAGCTCCTGCCTGGCTGCAGGACAGAGACTGAAGCCAGCAGCGTAGCAGAAGACATGAACAGTGGGACTCCTGGAGATTGACTTTTTTCTGTTATATGTGAAACTCCCTCATGCTTTTATCACCCCTACCATGGTCTGGCTGTCTTACCAAGCACCCACTAAACCCTCTTTCATAGCTGATGTCCCCTGCAGCTTCCCTTTCATTGTTCCATGGCTGCCTGTTGTGGTTCCAGTTCTTTTAAAGAATGTTTATCTCTTCGAATGAGGAAACAGCAAAGATTTCCCACAATATGTTAGACATATGAGGACATATCTAGGTACATCCTGGAAATTACATTCCTGAAGTGCTACAGGCGTCCTTGGTGCAAGGCAGCAGCTTGGGATTCCTGGCATGGGATGAGCTTAATTGTGTAAAGGAGCCACTCCAAAAGCTTTTGCTTTGGGGGCAAGGGAGACACATTTATTCGAAGCAAGTTCTCACATATGGTTCAGCTTTAAACATGATGCAAAAAGTAAAAATTGGAGGAGTAAAACATAAAAAAAAAAAAAAAAATTAAATTGGAAGAACTTTCCAGCACTTGGATTTGTTGGGCTGGAAGATTTTTACTGGGGGTGTAATGACCCATGGGTCAGCTGGGAATGAGGGAATGGGAGCTGCAGATCACAGAATCCCAGCATGGTGGGGTTGGAAGGGACCTCTGGAGATCATCTAGTCCAGCCCACCTGCTAAAGCAGGGTCACCTCTAGCTGCTGTTTCCCCATAAGAAGGGGATGCTCCTCACCAGCTTTTCTAAAGCACGTTGATGGATGAGCTGCTGTAGGAGGTTCAGGCATTATCACTGCTACTGAGAACAGGAGGAGCATGTGCACAAATCCAAGGGGGGTTTCTTAGTGAGGCCTGGCAGCTTTGGACTGTGGGTTTTTTGTTAATGCAAGTGATTACAGAACCTGAGGTGCCCCTCAGGCCCTCTTGAAGTTGGAAAGAGGATTAGAAGGGCAGATGGTGCAATGGACCTGAGGCCCGACAGGGAAGCTGCTCTGGCTGAACTGGGCAGCCCTGAACTCTGTGTGCTGCCGGGTTTGCTCACACCTTGGCTTGCCAAAAATGGGCTGGAGACACCTCATGACGATGCTTTCTGCTGGCCAAGGCTCCCACCGTGCTCCAAGGTCATTTCCAGGCAGTGTCCTCAGGGTGTTACAGGGAAGCAGCCGCTCTCCCCTCTCCTGCAGCCAGCTGGTGGGGTCACTGCAGGCTTACTGCAGAAGGAGGAGGTACCTGGAAGTTCCATGCTATCAAAATCAGTGGCATGGAAGCTGAGTGGTGAGACTTGAGGAGGGCATGGAGTGGGTGCTGCTCCTCGGGGAGGAGCTGGGGCACATCCGACCACCATATTCCCATAGCATCAAGCTATGTCTCTGGTGTGGCACAGCCAGCTTGCAGAACTGAGTCTGCAGGAACCTGTACCTCCAAATCGGACACAGGAGCCATCCTTCACTGGAGGGTACCCACTGCAAGAGTGAGCCCTAGTGCTTAACCAGAGAATTACAGTGGCATCGTGCCCGCGATGTAGGTGACATCCTCGGGGGGTGTGGGACCCAGTCCCCCAAAGCTGCTCCTGGAGAATCAGGGGTAGGTAGGGGTTTAGATAGAAGTTGGTTGTTTGAGAACTGGACAAGGACGTTGGAATTTCTTTCCTGCTGTCAGAGCAATAGTCCTGATTTGGCTGATAACCTTTGAGAGCCAGGTCATAGCATCATTCTGGAAACTCCCGTTCCCTCTGTTGCTGAAGAAAATGTCCTGAATATATCTGGAACAGAGACTGCCCAGGAGCAGTCATCCCACCCCATGCTGTGGTTTTGTCTTCCCCTGACAGCATTTGCCTCTTCTGCTTCTTTACTTCCATGACAACTCCCCCACTTTGGGGCATTTCCCAGGAAGAAGTCACTGAGGGTGCTGTTGTCACAGAGGTGATGTTGGCTGTGTGTGGAGCGTGTCTGTCTGTGCCTCCTCACTTGACTCTGACGTATGAGCTTTACAGCTTCCCATTCCCAGTCTAACAGACCAACCATCATAGCGTGTTCCTGGGATCTGAACAAAAAGATGGAGGGAGGCTTTGGAGGGGCTGCAGGGAAGGGAGGAGTGCTGGAGTTGCACGGACAGGGTGGGACTGTGGGAAGACGTCAGTGTTAGTATTTATGCAAAAAACTGCAGTAGCCTTGCAGAGCTGTGGATGCCAGGAGAGCTGGCCATAAATCACGCCCTGACACCCCGCAGCTCCTCAGCAGCTGAAATGTGCTTTTAACCCTGCACTGGCAATTCCCACCCACGGAGCATCTGCGGCAGAGCAAGGAGCTTGTCTGGATGGTCCTACAGGTGCCTGAAGAATCATAGAACCATAGAATGGTTTGGGTTGGAAGGGATCTCAAAGATCATCTAGTTCCAACCTCCTTGTCATGGCAGGAACACCTCCCATTAGACCAGGTTGCTCAAAGCCCCATCCAGCCTGGCCTTGAACACCTCCAGGGATGGAGCAACGTGTCTTATGGTGCGCAAGTCATCCTCCTCCCTGACAGTCCCTGTGTGCCAAGGGCTCTGCTAGTCCCCGCTCAGCCATCCCAGTGGGAAATCTGGACGTGGGGTGGCATCTCATGAGTCATAGGAAGATGTGTTTGGGCTAAGTACACATGTATGAGAGAGAAGATGATTGAAGTCAGGCGACACCTTGCTCTGATCTCCTTTCAGTAGAAGTGCTGCTCCACACCTCTACCCACCTGATTGCTGCTTTTGCCTATAGCCAGATACATTAAATGTCCCTCTCTTGATTTGTCTTTGCAGTTCTTCACTTGCCTGGTGATCCTGTTTGCCTGTGAAGTTGCGGCTGGAATTTGGGGATTTGTCAACAAAGACCAAGTAAGACAACTCTGAGACCTGTGTTTGTGGGGTGGGGAGGCAGGGGCAGAACCACAGCAGATCCCAGCATGAGCTGCTTTGCTCATGAGCTGCTCCTGGACTGGGTCCTAGCTAAAGGGTAGGACTCCAAATTGCACCTTTTCACCTTCCCTTTCTGCTCCCCTTCCTTTCCCTCTGGTCACACGTGTGTGCGTGCAGCAGAGTTTGGTCTCAAAGAGCAAAGTTGTCCATGCATGGGCACTGTGGCCATGCTGCAGCCAGCAGTGGGCTGCGTGTTGAGCACTGGAGGGTTTGGAGGAGAGAAGGGGGCAGCTTGTGCTCAAAGCCAAGTGGACACTGCTTGTGTACACTCTCCACAGAGTAGGAAATGTGTTTACTTTACTGAGAGGCGTAAGTAGGTGGTGGCCTGCTCAGCTTTCACATGTGTGTAGGCACAGATGAGCAGCTCAGCCATGACTGGGAACACCCTTGTAGTCACTGACCAGAGAGAACATGACTTCACCGGAATAAACTCTTCCGTGGCTAAACATGTTATTATGCAGGCAGGGTGCTGTTTCCTAGCAACTTAATTAACCTTTGCAGAGGGGCTGGGCCTCCTGCAGATGTTAATTTGTGAATCCTGAAGAGTCCAAGATGTGCAACTGAACTGGCAGCAAAAAAAGTGAAGCCTGAATAAAGAAGGACCCCACAGTTGTTGCTTTCTGTGCTGGGGAGAAGGCGCTTGCCCATCAGAGTGTAAAGCTGAGAAATTGAGCATTTGCCAATACAAGGACGATGACTTCAGCCCCTAAAATTAATTTTGTAGTTTCAAATGAAGGGTGGCAGGCTGTTGGTCTCAGCTGTTTTTGCAGCCCTGGTGATGGATGGGCTGTTTGGAAGCCCCTGCTCACTAGGAAGCTGGTTTGCTTCTCCCCACCTCAGTCAGGAGCATCTCAGGAGTAACTCAGGCTGGGAGGGAAGCGCCGAATGATCCCAGGCGCTGAGAGCTGCTCCCAGTAGGGACCCCATTCACCTGGGTGTGCAGCCCCTTGGGGGGACACTCATCTCCTACCATGGGATGTTCTTCCCCAGAGCTGGAGGCAGTCTCTCCCTCAGCCTGCCTTCTCAGAGATGCTTTAGACACAAGATGGAGAGGCAAGAATTAGGATTCTTTTTTTTCGCGTACCAGAATCAAATGGTTTGATTGGAGAACATCACCCTTCAAAGCAAACTTTTTTGAGCAGTGATGGAGGAATGCTGGGATAATTGATTGAAGTCATGCTCCTTGCTGCAGTTTCTTTCTTTGTGTGCTAATCCAGGCTGTGCCACCAAGAGCAGATGCTCTGGGAAGTGTTTTCCCTTTCATGCTTGCTCATATTTTTTTCTTTTACTTCTCTTGCATGTCCTCCTTTCACCTGTCTCCCAAATTCTTGGAGGGTGTTAGAGGAGAAGCCAGGAGGCTGGTTTCTCTGAAAATGAGGAGGTTTTGCATTGTGGAGCAGATCCCCATGGGTGGCTGCAGTTTGCCAGCCCAGGTTACAGGGCTAGAGTATGGATGAGACTTTTCATGTAACCACTTACAGGATGGGGGTGCTCAGCTTCAGGCAGGGACCCAGCCAGGGCTTGACATCCATCTCAAAGCACCTAAGCTTCCTGGCCCAAATGAGCCACCTCACCATACTACAGATGGCTTTGCTTGCACACCCCACCTCCTCCTGGCTTCCTCCTCGTGTCCTGCTTGCTTTGTCTCCATGTGTTAGGTGGCTTAGAACAAGCCATTTCTGCATTCCTGAGCCCAACAACATATCCATGTGGGCTGAAGGCTATCTTGGATCTTGGGGTTCACCTTCTGGGCCTCAACTGTCTTTGACTGCTAGAGAGAGCTTGTGGATAGTGTTGGCTGGTGGATGAGGTTCTTAGTATTTGCTGCTCTTAGCATGCTATGGCTGAAGGGACCTGAGCCCTATGAAAGACGGGTCTTTTTTCATGTACATGTGCAAATAAACGGGGTCCAAATCTATCTAAAAACTGCTCATGTACCTGCGAGTGCCATTAGAGGGAACCTGTTCCCTTCAGGCACGTCTGCTGCATGGGTTTCCTTTTTCTCCTCGGGCTGAGAGTTTTCCCCCTGTCTTTCCTAGATAGCCAAAGATGTGAAGCAGTTCTACGACCAAGCGTTCCAACAGGCGCTCATGGCAGATTCGGAGAACAACGCCAAGGCCGTAGTGAAGACCTTCCATGAAACGGTGAGATACTGGTGGCCTTGCTGCATGCTCTGCTCAGGCTACGTGCAGTTGGCCAAAGCAACCTCTGATGGACAGGATGACACCCTGTTCACTTCTTTGTAGTTAGCCAATCTGTTTAGCAGTGACAGGAGAAGGGGAGATGGTTTTAAACTAGAGAGGAGAGATAGAGAGAAGGAAGACATTTTTTACACTGAGGGTGGTGAGACCTTGGCCCAGGTTGCCCAGAGAGGTGGTCGATGCCCCATCCCTGGAACCATTGCAGGTGAGGTTGGCCAGGGCTCTAGTTGCAGGTGTCCCTGCTCCTTGCAGGGGTGTTGGACTAGATGGTCTCTAAAGGTCCCTTCCACCCCAGACCAGTGAGGTTTGTCAGTGGGTAAGCTGTGAAGAGTGACTGGGGCTGACCCTCCTCACTGAGGCAATAAGTTGAACTACAAGTCCTCAGGCAGGGAATGAAGGTGACACTGGATTTTTCTGATGCTTACGAACAAACTGGATCAAATGTGTTCTCAGCACTGGGTTGATTCTGCCTGTTTTCCAAGCTCTGTGTAGAAATCTCTCCTCCATAGGAGTTTCTTGCAGCCAGAGGAAATGAGAATGTGGGAGGGAGGAGAATTAAAAATGGGTGTCAGGAAAAAGAATGGAAAAAGCAGGGTCTAAAGGAGATGATGCTACACAGAGGTCTTAGCCTGCCCAGTTTGCTGTTCCTACATGTCAAGAAGCCCTGTTCAATATTCTGTGCTTCTCGCTGTGCTGCGAAGTCTGACCCCAGCTCTAATTAAGTTGCTTTTCATTTACCTCAGCACCCCTGATTAAGTAAATTCAATGGAAGAAAACTGTTGCTCTGAGGAACTAATCCCAATACATCCTCTCCTCAGCAGGAAGCAACATCTCTGGAGAGAGTTAGGTTCACTCTCCTCCAGGATCCCAATGCGAGACCTGTCTGGGACTATTGTAGGAATCAGCTGCATTGCATGGAAATAAATCAAATTTGAAAGTTATTCCCCTTCCCTTATTTCCCTCTCCAAGATGCCTCCTCAGTCTTGGGTGGCTTCAAGGATGTTTAATGGTGAGGAGAGCATTGCATGATTGTTTCTTGTCTGATAACATTGGGGGTTTGCTGATTTTTAATTTTTTTTCCCCTTCTCTCTCCTTGTAGCTGGACTGCTGTGGTCCCGATAGCATAACAGGAGCTGGTGCTCTCGTGTGGAAAGATGACCTCTGCCCAAAGAAGGACTTCTTCCTGAAAAACCTTATTGAGGTAGGCATGGCTGCTCTTCACCCAGGGAAGCTCCTGCGAGGAAACTTGGCTGCCAGGGAAACCTGGGGATTTACTGGAAATTAGATACAGGGTAGAGATTTCATTTATTTGGGGATGGTGTTGAGGGATGTCAGAGGTTCCTGTTGGTGCTTCCATTGCTGTCCTTTCCTGAGGGGGCTGGCAGGCACGGAGGAGTGAAGTCTGGTGGGAACATGAGCGGGACTGGGGGGAGCAGACCTGCTTTTCTGGGAAGCAGGCTCTCTGACTGGTGTGCTTCTCTACCTCAGAACTCAAGCTGCCACAGAAAAATCGATGAGCTCTTCTCTGGGAAGTTGTACCTGATCGGTATTGCTGCCATCGTGGTCGCTGTGATCATGGTAAGTATCACTTGCTATTGTGGGATGGGGACAAGCCACCTCAGGGTGCATCTGCCCTGATCTCTGGCATGAGAGTGTTTATGTGGAGCAGGGGACCTTGGGATGGGGGGGAGCTCCTGCATCACACTGGTCAGGGCCTTACTGGTGCTCCTGTGTCTCCCCACAGATCTTCGAAATGATCCTGAGCATGGTGCTGTGCTGTGGCATAAGGAACAGCTCCGTCTACTGAGCTGTGAGAGGTGGGGAGGGGAAGGGGGGAGCAGGGCGGACGGCGCTAGAGGGGACCCCAAGTGCCACCAAGTGACCACGAGACATTTCAAGAAAAGACAAAGAAAACTATGTATATAAATACTTCAAATATTACCATACAGTACTTATCGTTTTTATTTTTAAGTACTATTTTTTTTTGTTTTTAAATAAATAAAACTTTCCCGTATCCTTGTGGCTGAGTTAGTTACACATCAGTTTTGTGTGATGGGGAAAGCTGCTGTAGCAGGAGATCGAGTCCTTCCTCCCCCTTCCCCGCTCCCCATAACTCAGAAATAAGGTTGGTGGAAGCTGTACAGAGGAGAAGGCTGCAGCCTGTTAGCAGAAAACTTTGCCTTGGTTTTTTTACTCTCTTTTTTCAACACTGCCTTTTTTTATACGTGTAATTGGATGCTGAAGCAGGATTTAGTGTTTTTGTTCATTTGTGCTCATCTTTTCCTACCAGCACCCCAACTCCCTGGTGTTTCTGGGCTGTCCAGAGGGAAGCCTGGCAGAGGAGAAGGAACATCCCCCGTCACCGGGGTGCAATGCATCCCAGGGGAAATGCAGGCACGTTGCTCCTCTCCAACCAGTTTGCATCACTAGGTCAGTCCTTAGCAGAAGTCACACTTCAAGTTTTTTTACTCTCTGAAGAGTGAGGATGTTTTGGAGTTTTGTGCGGTTGTTTTTTTCTTTTTTTTCTAGAGGCTGTAATTTTATTAATTGGTTTGTTTCCAGTGATTCGTTATACTTAAGGGTCAGTGGCTGGAGGTGAATTGTAGTCCCAGTTTTTCAAATAGAACAAACTGAAAATTCAGTCACCTTTTTAACCTCCTTCAATGTTTCTTTGTAGACATATGTTTTTGGGAGTGTCTAGTTCTGTACTAAGTTTCCACTCTTAAGCTAATGCTTGTGTATAAATGATATTGGAAAAAAGAAAGCATTTAAAAAAAAAAGTCCTTAACCTTAGAAATCCTGCATTTCTGTGCAGCAGGATGATGCTTGGAGGTTCCCAGCCATATATATACATGTTTAAAATGTTGTCTTTGCATCGCTCTCTTGTTCCATGGAATTTTCCTTACTTTAGAGCATATTGTTGCACACTGTAACATTGCTGGGAAATTGCCATAACCTGATTGTGCAAAAAAAAAGAAGTTTATTTTTATTTTTGAGACCTTCCAGTTACGTCAACAGCAGGAGATGAGCTTGTCAAAGCAAGGGAATTTGGGATTTTAGATCACATAGTTGAAACAATTTCTGGTAAGCTTTGATTGCCAACTCGAGGGAAGTAGCTTCTTGCTGTATTGCCACTCCATTACCATGTAGATAGAGGGGGAGAATGACCCAGGAGCTATGTAATCAAATCAGAGTGTCTCTAAAAAGATGATCTATATGTAGAGTTCTATAGATATATATTTTTAAGCAAAGCCTTTTCCTTAGCTGTACGGGCACTTGAGCTGGAAATGATCATATCTCACAACTCTTTGCTGACTCAAAGTAGGTAAGGGGAGGAGCTGAAACTCGTGATCACCTTCCCCACTTCAGGAATATTTCTGTTTCTTAAAGCATTTCACTCCCCCCTCTTTGTTGCAATGAAGAGCTTCAGGTTGGGTAGGGAGGGAGACCCGTGATCATTTTAAACTAGTCCCTTGCCCACTGCACGTGGCTGCTTTGCCATTATAGGATAGGAAATTCCTGCACTGGGGCAAACTGATCCATTCAGAGGCTTTTCCCCACTTTCACTCCCCCCTTTCCTCTTCCTGCCTTTTAGTATATAAGGCCCTTAGAAAGTATATAGGTAAATATATATATATATATATATATATATCAGGTTGTGCTGGGTAAGAGGAGGAAGTACTCCAACAGAACTTTGGATTGAGGGGTGGGACAAGAGAAGATTCAGCCTTAGAAATAGCCTTAAAGCAACACTGCCCTGAATGTCCACGTCGAGAACGAGAGGAGGTTTTGCAGTAGGTGGCCCCCTCCCCTGCTCCCCAGCGTAGCTCCTTCAGGTCATCTGCTCTGTGCTGTGGCTCTGTGTATGTGCACCACCCAAGCATGTGTGTTCCCATCTCCGTGCACCGGGATTGTTAGCGTACAGAATGGATGTGTAACTTGCCGCCTTCTTTTTGTTGACTGTTGATAAATGTGTATAAATATGCCATTAAGCATTTCAATTCTGTTCTCTTTCCTTATACTGTATTTTTGATATTGTTCAGTATTCAGTTGATGCTGTGGATGTAGCTGGAGCTCTGTTTGAAGACGGGCTGGGTCTCGATGCGGGTCAGGGGTGTCCTTGGACATTGTAGCTTTGGAGGTGTGGGTTGACTCAGGGAGGAGCAATTGGGAGAAGGTACTTGGAGAGGGAGCCTGAGATCTGGGGGAGGAAGAGCAGGATGTTTGCTCAGACTGTATCCCCCACACTCTCTGGCTTATTTCAGAGGTGGCTTGTCACTGGGGAGCTCCAGAGGCTGCTCCCTGGGCTATCTCCTGTCCCTGCAGCTGCTGAGAGAAAGGTGCTGCTGGCGGGGAAGACACAGCAGCTGGGAAGGTGGTGGGAGGAGACAGCAGGAGCTCTGCAGGGAGAGAGTGATGCCTTCTTCAGTTACTAGCTGAGAGTCCCTGTGTTTGATGGAAAGGTTGTTAGCTGGAGCAGAAGGAGCCAGCCATGGGAGAACAGGGACAGAGAGGAACCATCACACTTAAGAATGATGGAGTAGCTGAGAAACTCTCACAGAAAAAGAAAACACCCACTTGGGTCTCCTCTAGTCCAGCTGGATCTGCGTTAAAACAAACGAGAGGGAGCTGTGCAGGGCTGAGGAGACTCGTCCTGGTCCAAGCACTCGGGATCCAAAAGCGACAGGGCTCTTCTGCCAGTTGGCTGATCCCAAAGCTGGCTGAAGTGAAGGGAAAAGATACCACTTGTTAGGACCCTGCCCTGCCTCAGACCCTCTCCTGCGTACCTGCACACTTCTATGTGACATGGGGCCCCATCCTGCTCCCCTCCACACCCCCAAAAAACAAACAAAAGATGAAACTCTGGGCTGTAAATACAACCCTTCCCTCTCCAGGGAAGCATCCTCCTGGAGCTAGTGCCAGCTGAGAGCTGAGGCAGGGAGGAGGAGAGAGCTGAGGTGGGGAAAGTGGAGAGCCAACTGTCCAGGTCTAAGTTCAAAGACCAGATGGGAAGGTCAAACAGAGCTGCTGACAGCTTAACTGAATGCTTCGGATTTTTTCATACTGTGGAGCATGCCACGAAGCTGTGTGTTTAACTTCTTTCTGCCTTTTTTTTTTTTTTTTTTTTTAAAAGAAATGAAACAAAAATCAATTTAATAAACATTTCTCATAGTGTGCATAGTGTGATGAACCGCTGCAGTTTTACAACCAGTTAACCTTAACACCAGGCTGCTTTGTGAACCAGGCTTCAGGAGCATGGGTGTTTCCAGCCTCTGGGAGGGGGCCTGCGGGCAGGCTGGGGACACATCCAGAGTGGTGCTGAGGGAAGGCAAAAAAAGGTTTCTTGCTGGCAGCGGTGGCTGCTGCAACTGTGCCCTCTTTTCCTTCAAGGGAAGGGGGTCACAGCTGTGGGGGCTAGCTTTTTGGATTGCAAGATGGTGACTGAAATTCAGGGGGGCTGCAGTGGCAGGACTGCGAACGCTCAGGGGGCTTCTCCTAAAGCGACCGAAAATGGCTCAAAATGCCCTGTGCTGCCACCAGCCAAGGGCTGCTCTGGTTTCTCCAAATGGTCTGATAATACCACTGTTGGATTTTGTGGCTGTCCTGGTAATGCCACCGTTGTATTTTGCAGGTGGTCTGGTAATGCCACCGTTGGTTTTGTGGCTGGTCTGGAAGTGCCACCGCTGCTGCCACCGCTGCCCCTCCGCACCATGGGGGAAAGCCTGGCTGAGAGCGAGGGGGGGGTCAAGTGCTGTGATCCCACAACTGCCTGCCTTTCTCTGCCCTGTCCTGGACTTCTCGTTGCTGCCTTTGAAGCAGGAATGTCCAGTGGTGGCCAGCAGTGCCAGCACAGAGAGGGAGGGAATGCTGGGCGAGGGAGAGCCATGTCCAGCTGCCACAGAGAAAGGCAAGCCCTGCTCCTGGCGGCTGTGCCCGTGCTACCAGATCATGCCCATCTGTTGTTCTTTCACTTGTTTACCTGAATGTTAACGGAGTCGGACATAATGACTCCTGGAAAGAAAAGAAAACAACAAACAAGTTATATTTAAAAACAATAAAAAATGAAACAAAGCAAACCCCCTTGTTAGTGGATTTTTAATGATGTGCTGTCAGATCTTGTTTCTTTCCATCGTGTACAGATTTCTGCCACGTCTTCCAAGGGAACAGGCCTGTCTCATTCCTGTATTCAGGCAGAATTTGGGCTGCAGGGAATGCTGGCCTTAGCTGACCCTCTAGGTAGCTTCCCATGAGGGTGATGCTCTTTGCTTTATGCCTTAAAACATTTGGACTGTGGTGTTGTGTTGTTGCCCCAGATGGGAATAAGATTATTCCCACCTCTGGAACTGGGATTAAGCTGGTGTGAGTCACTGCCAGACTCAGGCTGGTGTCCCACGGGGTGGGAAGGGAAAGTGGGAACAAGCTGGCAAAGCCCAGTGTGTGTTTTGGCATCCAGGGCATGTGCCTCGGGACCTCAGCCTGGAAGCATAGCTGGGATCTGAAACCTCCCCTGGCTCCGGGCAGTCCCCTCAGGTCTGAGTGTTAACACTGGTGTGCTCGAAGCAGGCAAGATGTACGTGATGCTTGAGCCAAGATGCTTTGGAGAGGACCAGGCATCTTTAACACGCTGTTAAGCAAAGTCTGGGTTATTCCTGGCACCTGATGGTCCTGCTCTGTGGGGGCATGTGAGGCCACATGGGTAAATGCTGTGAGGGGAAGGGGTGGGTGGAATGCCTGCAGCCTGCTTGGTCTCAGATTGCACCGACAGCCCTGGCTTACGCTGCTCTTAAACGTTTTTCTCCAGAGGTCTGAATGACTTGGAAAGTCACTGGAGGCCTTGCTGTGGGCTTGCCGTTCCTAGGAATATGGCTGTGGAATCTGGGTGGGTTTTTTTGTGAAACAAGAATTTTCACAAATATAAGCTTGAGTTTCTATAAGCTAGACTACATGGGGATTTTTTTCCAGTGGAATTATTTCCTTCCCCTTCCAAAACTGTTCAGAAAACCCCAACCCTCTAGACTGTTTCAAAGGAGAAGTTTTGGAGGTTTTTTTTTCCTTTGGCGAGCTCTATTTCATAAGCCTCTTCTAGGCTGTTTGTGTTCTAAGCAGCAACGTGCCTCATTGTTTCCTACTAAAGCAGCTGCGACGAACATCTAGAAATTGCTTATGTCCATTCCCTGATGAGAGGCTGTCTCAGCTCTAACCAAGATTTGCAATATTCCCACAGGAGGGGGGAAAAAACCCCAGCCAGCTCTCCCATGCAGGAGCTGTTCCTGGCAGAGGTTTCTGTAAGGAAAGCACCCTGGCTGCTGGATCCTGGCCGCACCCTCCCTCTGCCTGCCAGCTCCACTTGCCAGGCGTGGTGATGAAGGATGTGTTAGATGGTGGCTGTACTGACATGCCTGCTGTGTTTCCTTTGCTGGCCATGGCAGCGTGGACCTTCCAGATAAGGGAGAGGAGGGAGTTTGAGCTCCAGGGCAAGCCGCTGACAACAGAGCAGAACGTTCTGAGAAAAGAAAAAAATGAATATCCCAACAACCTCATTTACTGGCTGGGCCGTGGTAGGGCTGGGAGGCTGTGGCTGCGACAGAGAGGAGGCAAGAGTGGGAATACAGCCCCCACTGAGGGAACATCTGCCATGGTAGGTGCTGAAGGAGGGAGGGAGACAATTAACTACCAGACCAACTCTTGCTTAAGCAATAAAGGGACTGAAACCCCAGATCCCATACGTACCACGCTGTGCAGTTAACGAGAGGCACAGTGTTAATCTGTGTGTTTCTGTCTGACCACTCCTCTCGGTTTCAGCCTGGGGAGATTCACCCCGTTACCTTCACCGGGCACCAAGCGCTGATCGGTGTGAGCTCTTCAGCCAACCTCTGGCAGCTCGTCTGACACGGCAGCCTGATGCCTTCACTTCAGAGCCCAGGGACCTGGAGCAAAGAGAAAACACCCCCCAGCTGCTAAAACTGCTGCACGAGTGAAACCCGTGATGTTTTCACACTTGCAGGTACATTAGAGGGCACATAAACCTCACAGCCAGGCCAGGCAGTGCAGACTGCCTGGCATTTCTCACTGGGCTTGGTTGCCCCAGCCCAAGTGCCAGTGGTTGCAAGTAACATTTCTAATTAGAGTTTAATCACACGTTTTCCTTTAAAAAACAAAAAAAGGTGGGTTTTGGCCCAGCTTTGCTAGGGCATTCCCTTGCATTAGACCACAGCTCTGCTGAGTACCAAGGAGGTGCTGGTATTGGGCCAGGAGGGATGGCACACAACACCCTGCCTGTGAGATGTCCTCCAGCAAGGGTTAGTGGCCTTAAATCCAGAGCCCTGTGTTGGCTACGAAGTTGTGCTGGTTAATGAGGCTCCTACAGGTCATGTTCTAACAGGAGGTCTGGGGGGGTTTTAGGATTTTGTGGTTTTTCTCTTAATGGCAACTCCAAGGCCTTTGGCTGGTTCCATTGTCCTCCTTCAGCCCTTTGCTACTGCTGTTAGTATCAAGCACGCTGGGGCCAATGATAGGAAAGGTAAAAAAAAACAGAAGCAAGAATTACGAGGAGGGTTTTTTAGCGCAAATATTTTGTAGCTAAATGGAAATGAACGGCGCCCCCCAACTGCTTCTGTTTTCTTTTTAAAATTTCAAATAATGGCAGAGAGTATTAATTTTGCTCTGAAATGGCTTCAGCTCCCTCCCACACATGCAGTGTCTCTAACAGAACAGGGGCTGCAGGTTCTCTCTGCAGGTCCTCTCCAGGCTGGCAACAACATTGTTATTCTGAAGAATCAAGTTCATAAAGGCCTTCATAGCCCATCTGCACTAAAACTCACTCCACAGGAACTAATTTTATGTAGTTACCTTAGGGGGAAAAAGCACCAACATGGGTGAACAGTGCTGGAAAACATCCAACCTGCTTCCAGGTGAGCCAGGATCAAATGAAAGTGCAAAACCAAGGTAAGCAAAGCTTGGCGTAGAAGAGAGGAGGTGTCAAGCACTGAATCCTGGAAACTCACCCCATGGGAGATTTCAAGGCTATTTGTAGGCTTTTCTTCCTGCAAATGGGAGAGGACAACTGTCCAGGGCAGTGGTGGAGTCTCCATGCCTGGAGGGGTTTCAAAGCCAGGTAGATGTGGTGCTGAGGGACATGGTTTAGTGGTGGCCAGGCAGTGCTGGGTTAACAGTTGGACTTGATGATCTTAAATGTCACTTCCAATAGAAACAATTCTATGATTTCAAGCAGCAGGAGCCTGCCAGTGAGCAGTGGAAGCAGTTACCGGATAGGGGCCAAACGACATATTTATCTGCAAGAAAGGAGCAGGAACGGGGATGAGAATCGGTATCCATTTGCTCGCTTGGATGATGTCCTGTGCTGCAGCTCAGATCCTCCTTCCAGCCCCCCAGCCCTCCTCAAGCCACCTTAGTTCCTGCCAGTGAGGGGAAGCACTTTACCATCTGTTCATCTTCAGAGTCTGACTCATTATTTTTATTTCAGCTGTCGCCAAGCAATAGCAAAAATCCCAACACACTGCTGCAAAAAAATCCCCAAACACCGCTGCAGACTGTCTTGTCCTCAGCCACCAGAGGAAAAGCAGCTCATCCCCAGTTCTCCACAGCGTGTGATACTAAATCTTCTGCAAAAAGACAGGAAAGAGGAGAAGGGTAGAGTCAGCTTCTGAAGGTGACCTTGGTCATCAACATACACAACATCCAGGCAGAAAATGGGAACTCGTAGCATCTGGAAATGGAGGAATGGGGCTTGTCCCTGAAGGTGATGGAGATAGTGGAGGTGGTGTTACCCTCTGAGCCCCTAATCTAGCATTGAGCCAGAGTTCAAAACAAAAGAGTACTGTTGTCTGCACTAGTCTATGGTGGACTCTCCTTCTCTCCAGCCTTACAAAACTGGGATGTTCCACCACACCCTTTTCTTGCCTGCTCTTTAGTCCCCTCAGGATCTAGTTCCAGGTGTGTGCCTGACACCCCAGACAGTTTTACACAGTACTGGTCACCTTCACCCATGGTTCACTCTTGATTCCTGTTGTTTATTTACTACCCTCCTCCTACTCCTTCCCACCCACCTACCAGAAGACTCGTGTTTTCCTTTCATTCTCCCTGGAGCTGGGAACCTACTTGAGTGCCTGTGACCGTACTACCATATGTGTATACATTAAAAAATGAGATCACCAAATGGGGAAACACCTCTAGAGCTGTTGTTTTAAAACTACAGCATGACTCCAGCCAGTCAGAAGACATTTTGCACTAACCTCATCATCACTGCCAAATGTATTTATTCCAAACACAGCCCTCATCTCATAAATTACCATAGTTAGCAACATTCCAGCAGGCAAAAGCTACGTATTTAAAAACTGACAATGCAATTGAAGTGGCTGCTGTTTATATTATGGGTGAGTCACAGTGAGGCCCTGCTTGAAGGGATCTAGTGAAGCCTCCTTGGCTACAGCCTTACCTCCAACACACCCATCGGCAAAGCAACCCGTGATGCAGCAGGGTTGGGGCAACTCTGAAGTGCCACTAAAATGAGACAAAGTGGGGTTACATGATAATTTTTACTTTTGTTACAAAACGATGGCATAGATGGGGCCAAGCTGGATGGGGCTCTGAGCAACCTGATCTAGTTAGAGGTGTCCCTGCTGACTGCAGGGGTGTTGGACTAGATGACCTTGGAAGGTCCCTTCCAATGCAAACCATTCTATGACTCTATGATTCTATGAGATGAGCTTTGCTTATACCCAAAGCCATTTGCTATACAAATATCTCAGAGCAGGGTGATCTGAAAATTCAATTAATTTCATGAAGAAGCCCCAGGGCCAGGCAGGGCAGTCAGAGACCCCAAGGAAAGAGCTCTGCAAGCTGCTGACCACATGCTGGCCCATCCCACCAGCACAATAAACCTTCCCTTTTATTTTAACATAAACAAGCTAAACATTGAAGCCACCAGGGAAATGTATTTCCACTAAAAACTTTTTGCTAAGAGAAGGGGGAAAGAAAAATAATCAGGCACCTCTGGCCAACACCAATGAAACGCTTTGGGACAGAATTCCACATCTTGACACATACACAAAAAATGTTCTTTTGGGATGGAAAATGGAAACTTTTTTTTTTTTTTTTTGGACAGTGGTTTTATGCCTCAAGTGACTTGGGGTTTTCTGGTTAGAAAATAAATGCATGAAAAAAAACCCAAATGAGACACTTCCTCTGAAGTTCTCACCGTGGCCAAACCCTGCTTTGCTGAGCAGAAAAAAGCTCTGCCTGAGGGGTTGTTTTCCAGACTGTTTTGGGGGCGGTAGGGCCGGCGCTGGCACCCCCAGCCCCGGGGGCTCTGCGAGGGGCAGGGGGAAGACCCCGCACCCGGGAGCTCTCCCCATAGGCCGCAGAATGGCGGCGGGCGGGCGGCGCGGAGCTCTAGTCCCGTTCGGGGCGAGCTCAGCCGCGTTCCGCGGCAGGCCCCACGGCCAGCTCTCAAAATGTCCCCCGCTGGGAAGCAAGGAGGGCGACTACAGCTCCCGGTGGGCGAAGGAGAGGGTCGGTTTCCGCCCGCGCCGCGCTGCCCGCTGGGAGCTGCGGTCTCTGCAGCGGAGGACTCGGTGTCCCAGCGCACCCCGCGCCGGGAGGGGAGAGGCGGGAAAGGCGGGCGAGAGGCCGCTGCGAGGAGGCGCTGGGCCTGGGCTGCTGCGGGGTACGGGACGCTTCTTCCCCCCTTCCCTCCTCCCTTTCCCCGCCATTTCGCGCTGTGGTGGGCGGGNCGTGAGGGGGTCGGAAGAGAGCGGCGGCCCCCGGGGGTGCAGAGGCCTGCGGGGTGCGTGCGTGTACCCAGCAGGATGCTGGCCTAGGGGAGGGAGCTGGGCGCTGGAGCTGCACCCGTGATGCCGGGCAGGGCCGTGGGCTGCGGTGTTTCCCCTCCCCGGGGTTGGATGTGAGCCCGGGCTGCTGCCCTCTTCTCGGGAAGGAGGAACTGGGCTGTCGCTGGCACAGGATGGCTGGCAGGCCTTGCCGCCGTGCTGTCTGCCATGAGGGCAGGCTGCTGGCCACGGGGTAGAGTGACCGGGATCTCTGATTTCCTCACAGGCTGCACGGAGACGCACAGGGCCTGTTTGAGTAACACCAGGATGGAAGAGCCCAATGAGGACCTTCCCATCCAGAAATGCACCATCTTGTTCAAGTTCTGCTGTGATGACCTCACCGTAACAAGCCTGTGAGTCTCTCTGATGTGCTGGAAGGATCAGTTTGTTTGGCTGCGAAAGCTGTTAGGGCTAAAACATCTCCTTAGGTGCAGAGTTTTTCTGTTCTGTGTAACAGACAAGAGATACCCTGATTCACAGGCTGTGACCAAACACTTATACTGCCATCAGAAAACAGCTATTTTAGCTATGCACTTGAATGTCTCTTTTGGGTTGTAGTCATTACTTTTCACATGTTGCAAAACTAAGCTGTATATATGATTTCCAGATTATTATTTCCCATTTAGGGCTTACACTGAGGGCAGCATCTTCAAAAGCAGTCATCAGATCTCCCTTTTCTCAGACAGACAGACTTTACCTGGAACATAGCACCCAGTCTGCTGAATTCTTCAGAATTTTCTCTATGTTTTAATGCCTTGTGAAGGTCTGGCCCTAACTGTGAATATGACCTACCTCTGAAAACAGCTCTGGTATCCATGTCTTATCCACTTTGCAGCACTTAGTCCTTGCAATGCATAACTATTATTTTTATAATTTCTTAGCTGCATTTAATACTGCTCATTTAATAACGGTTTACTGCACATGCAAATTACAATTTTATTTTTTTAAAAACCTCTGTGCTACTCTACAGCATAAGGTTGGCAATGGACGTGTGGAGACTGAGTGGTGCCTGCCTTATTAGGCTGCTTGTTGTTCTTTTGCCAAAAATCCAGGAATATCTGCAGACTTTTATACCAGCATGAGTTTGTGTCAGATTTAGAACTCTGTTCTGCAGCATTGGATGATTCAGGAGGAAGGAATTCTTTTTAAAACTACATTTCCAGTATCTTGATGGAAATGTTTGTTTTCTAGGGTGGAAGTGCTGAGATCTTTGGTGGCTTTAACTGACCCTCGGGAGGGGAAGCTGACTCAGTCTCGAGAGAAAGTGAGTGACTGACAGACTTTCCATGTCTGTTTACTGCATCGTTTCAGAACAACCTATAATTAGGCAGTTGAGCTTATTCTAATAATATCCTAGGACTGTTTTTGTAATTCACTTTTTTTGCAAGCTGAACTGAGGTGTGTGTTGGCCAACTCAGTTTCCAGTTGCCCGGGGAGTGGCAGCGTGATGTTCCACCACCTGGTTTCTGTGAGGCTCCCCTCACGGAGGGAGCAGAGGGAATGAGGTGTCCCAGCTGCTGCTGGAGTCAGGCTGTAACTCACACCGTCTCTGGGCTGACTGGAGGGCCAGCTCTTGGAGGCCCTTGTTGGCACCCTCCCCTTGTTTCCGTGCTCAAGCGTGGCATGTGCCATTAGTTTTCTTAATCCCGTGGGATCGATTTCTTGAGCTGGCTCATTTTCTGGTTCCAGGAATCTAGTAATGACACAAGAGCTTAAACACAAGGAAGGACTTTACGCCGCTTTAAAGCAATCCTAGAAGCGTAGCCCTGATATTTTTGGAGCTTCTCTGACCTCAATCAGTGGTAGTGTCCTTTATAACAGGCAGAACGTGATGATGATTGGGACAGGAGGTATCATGGCAACTGCCATAAAGGATTGTAGTGGCCAAAAGCAAGTGTAGAGAGGTGAGGATGTGCTTTTTGGATTTGTACAGTATTAGAAATGCAGGGTGTAATTTGGAGAGGTCATTGCTGCTTCTTGGAAGGTGTGTAAGAGAGTTGTGGGGAGTTCAGATTTGCTCAAATTCTTTATACTCCTCTTTAGGATAGAATCATAGAATTATCAGGGTTGGAAGGAACTTCCCACTAGATCAGTTGCTCACAGCCCCATCCAGCCTGGCCTTAAAAATTTCCAGGGATGGGGCTTTCACCACCTCTCTGGGCAACCTGTGCCAGAGTCTCACCACCCTCATGGGGAAGAACTTCTTCCAAACATCTAATCTGAATCTACCCACCTCTAGTTTTGATCCACTGAGTAGTTGGACCAGCTGTAACCCTTAGTGAAATTTGGCATGCAACACCAGTTTAATTGCTTCATATTGTATTGAGACTTGTGTAAGTCTTCAATTCTAATATGCATTCATTCCTTAAATAATGTTTTTATTTTAAGCAAAATTACTTAGGAATCCCTGAAGCTCAGCTGCCTGTTATCACAGCAGTAATTATTTTGCGTGGCACAGAATGACAGCCTCCTACTTGGCTCTTGTTTCACAGTTGAATTTTTATGCTCCTTTGTATTCTAGGCACTAAATTCGGTGGGCATTTGGAAAATCACCTTTGCAGCTGTTCCTGGGCCTGTGTCAAAGACCTGAGTGGAGTGACAGCCTGAAGATGGGAGATCAGGATGCAGGTGAACCCTTCCTGGGGATAGTGGCTGGTGGTGCCACAGACTATGATGGAGTTCTGCCCTCAGACACGGTGTCGCTCAGCGATTCTGATTCCGATGATTTGGGGTTAGCAGATGAAGCAGAAGTTGATACAATATCTCCTGAGGAGCCATCTACAGATGATGGGGATTGCAGATCAGGGGAGACCCCCACCTGTACAAAGAGCAGTCACAAGTCTGTCCAGCCATTCCATCTGAAGGGCATGAGTTCTACGTTTTCTCTCCGTAGCCAGAGCATTTTTGATTGCCTGGAAGAGGCGGCCAAGTTGTCCGTGCCCTCGCTGCCTGAAGATAACGTCGTTGATGGGAGGTTTAAACGTCCATTGCCTCCAACCACAGCTTCAGGTAACGTGGTTCCAGAAAGCCTGGGAAGACAAACCAGGCCAGTGCAGGCCCCCAAATCCTCTCCTCCAGTGCCTGACTACGTGGCACACCCAGAGCGATGGACCAAATACAGCCTAGATGGAGTTTCAGAGTCTAGTGACAAGACTAACAGGGCAGTGGCCATGGAATTTCTAGAGAGTTTGAAGAAAAGAGGGGAGGAGCAAAGCTCAGCCACCCAAGAGAGCTACACTCCATACTTCAACCAGGACCCTTCCAGCTGTGGAGAAGGGAGGATTGTCTTCACCAGACCAGCCAAAAGGGGGGCGGATGGACTGGAAAAGAAGACATCAGCTGGGCAAGATGATAAGAAACACATGAAAATGGATCTGAAAGGCAAATCTTTTAAGAAGACTGATGACTCGAGGGAGGAAGATAAGGTCGAGCTGGGGCACTTAGGTAGTGGCAGTGGAAAGGCAGCAGAGGAGGAGGAGTGTGTGGTGGTGGGGGGCCTGGATGCAGAGGGGGAGTGTTGTACAAGGTTTAGTGGTGCAGGGGAAGAGCTGTTGGTGGAAACAGTTGGATTCCATTGCAGTAAGAAGAAGAATAGGAAAAATTTCCGACCTAAAGTAGACGATGAAGGGGAAGAGGAAGAATCCTAAAGGATGGAGCACATTGGAGACATCCAAGGACTTGTATTGTCTTTGGATATGCTTGGGATTTTTATCTTTTTTTCCCCCTGTTTCGGAAACCATGTGATAACTTTTTGTCTGACTGTTTGCACTGTAGCCACCAGGAATCATTTCTATTGTTAGAGATTAAGCTACCTAAAATACACCCCAAACTTTTGTTGGTGAGAAGTCTGTGGGCACAGGATAGTCAGTCCCAGCCCAGCAGGAGAGACAGATGTGCTGCATTTGCCTGAGCAGCTCCCTGGGCCCTGCTCTGGAGCTGAAGCAGCCAAAGAAGGAGATGTGTTAGCTAAAAGTCTGCGAGGCTTCCTGCTCACCCCCAGGTTTAGAGCTCTTCCCAAATCCTGGAACAAAGATGATGACCTCATTACGTAGAGATTTGTAAACGATGAAAATAAAACCTAGTCTTCCACCAGATGTGATTTCTCCTGGCTCTGTCCCAGAGAGGAAAACCTTTTTTTTGTGGGTTTTTTTTTTTTTTTTTAGTACATCCTTCTTTCATTGCCATTGAGAGTAAAAGCAGAATGGTGCCCAATCATGAATTTGGAGAGTCTGTGAGAATGGCAAAGTCAGGTGGGCTCAGTATTTCCCTTACTTAGCGTTAACATGATGAAGAACACTGTTTCCTGTGGAGAGATACAACTCTGGACACATCCTGGTGAAGACACATTCAGGATGGTGTCAGCACAGCCTCGCCACATTAAATATTGCTCAGAATTCATCACAGCTTCAGATGTTAAGCTGGGCAGCAGCTTTTCCTCTTGCTGGTGTGATGTGATGGTTCTTGGACTGCATGTCTGTGTGTCCTTCCCAGGTGGCACGACCTCCACATTGACTCTGTGTGGGATTTTATGGGGATTTTGTGGGAACGAGGTGGTTAAACCAGAACTGGACTCTTTGTTGTTCTTTGGGATTCAATAAACTTTCGGTTGTAGCTGGATTTGTTCCTCTCTTTGACCCACGCTGATAAATGCAGCTATAGGGGTTTTAACAAATATTCACTTCATTTGATTTGGGAATTGTCTTGAAAATTGTCTAGAATGTTCCTCTGAGCTTATCATCTTGTAACTTTGCCCTCAAGTCTTGTAGTTTAGATTTTAAAATACACATTTTTAACATTTCCAGTCATTTTATGATATATAGAGAATCACCTCAGAGGATGAATCACCTCCTACCATGAACCGCTTTGTAATGAATGTCAGATATATGAGTTTTTCCCAGAGAACATTAAGAAATTTTATAAATAAGGCTGAAAGATTAAATTCTTTGAAAGGTTACATGATTTGAAACTCAAATTAGTTAGGACTGATGTATTTTTGCCAGTATTCTAATTTAACCAAGTATTTATGACCATGTACTTGAGAATTTGTGATCTTTCTTGCTACATTGGGCTTGCTTGAGGTCAGGTGGGTGATGAGTCACTGGAACAGGCTGCCCAGGGCGGATGTAGGTGCTCCATCCCTGGAAGTGGTCAAGGCCAGGTTGGATGGGGCTTTGCACAACCTGGTCTAGTGGGAGGTGGCCCTGCCCGTGGCAGGAGGTTGGAACTAGATGATCTTTGAGGTTCCTTTGAACCCAAACCATTCTGTGATATTTGAGGAGGTGCACGTGAGTAGGACATAACAGTTCCATGTGGAGAGATCTTGGTTTTCAGCAGGTAATCAATGTGCTGATGACAATTAAAACAGTAGCCATTTTGGAATGGAAGCTGCTGCCAAGAGCAGGACATGCTGGTTGTACACTAAGCATTACTTCCTACCAAAAAATGCAGCTCACTAGAGAACTTGTCTTACAGCTTCTTGTCTTACAGCTTCTTGTCTTACAGCTTCTTGTCTTACAGCTTCTTGCCTTACAGCTTCTTGCCTAGGGAGGAACAGGGGATGGGACCAAAATCCCATCACTCTTAATGGGGGGCACTGAGATCGGGGGCACAGCTGAACAAATTGGACAAATGCCCATTTTATGAAGACATCATAACAAGATCAGTATCTGTTTATAAAAGGCTCATGTTGGAAAAGTATTTTTGTCAGATCTGAGGCTCTTTCTGAGGAAGCTTTTCAGCAACCCACGTTATTTTGGGTGGAAGCAGGGTTATATTCATGGGGAAATGAAGCTCAGCTGAAGCTTATCAGCATATGAAAGACCACAACCCAGCACTTCCCCCTTCTGATGCTGTTTATATTATTCCAAGGGAATCTCCCTTTAAAGGACATAGTAATACTCATTTTATTGGTGTGGGTCTTTGTACTAAACTAACAAAGCCAGCTGGCTTTTGTAGGCTAAAAATGCACGTGGCAGTTTAAGTAATGAAAAAAGTGACAAACAGGCTGAATTCCTAGTTTGTAGGAAAATTCTCACTCCACGTTCTTAGGTTTCTAAGTGATTTATTTATTTATTTCCCTGTCCTTTGAGAGAGAAAAGTAAAATGAAGCCAGGAAATTTGGTGTAGCTGGGGTGTTCCCTGTGCTGTGGTGTGTAACAGGCTCCATCTCCTTCAACGGCAGCGAGACAACTGCAGCTACCATGGGGCTTTGGCACAAGAAAGCAGCAGGGGCTGGGGGCTGCCCGTGGAAGGGTCACCTGCATGCTCCAGGACCATGTGATGAGGTTCCAGGTCCCAGGGATGAGTGAGGAGCTCTTGACAAGGAACACCAGCAAAGGAACATCTGATGGAAGCCAGTGTGGGAAGAGGAGGTGGTGAGTGATCGTTTGAGGGCTGTAAGAACTCCAGGAACTGTGGATTGTTAAGGTTCAGCATCCCAAGCCCTTTCCTGTGGAAAGTATTTATTGATTTCCTTTCTAAGCAACACGAGCTTGCTTTCTTGGCTGAGGAACTGGCTTGGGTTGTAGCGTGTAAACCATCACCCCTCAAAAGGGAGACTCCCTCGGACTGAGAAATGTGCAGGAATGGGCAATGATGATTGATTGAGGGTGTGATGTTTGGAGAACTGAAAGCAGGTCATGTTTGGAGAACATGGTGGTAGAGTCATCCTGGAGGAGAAAGTTTTTAGTGCCATTTGTGGAATGGATTTATGGAGAAAGGACCAAGTGATACAGGAGCAGGAGGGAAGAAATCCCAAGAAATGGAAGAAGACCCAAGAAATCCTCAGTAGTGTCAAACACTGACAGGGCTTGGATGAAGGCTTTGAGAGCTGGGCTTTGGGCCTGCACGAGATTAGGATTTTACTTCTGGAGTAGCTCAGTAGGACAAAAGGTTTAGTCTGAAGAAATGAGAATAAAATTTAATTATCGATGTATTTGATGTCAGTCTCGGACTGATCTGCACACTCTTCTCTTTCTCTTCTTTCTGACAAAGGTGCTTCTCTGTTGGCATCTGTCACACCTGCCAGGATTGTAAGAGCCAAGAACTTGTTTAGAAGCCTTAGGACAAGGGGCACATAATAGTAATTGCTTAAGAAACTTTAAAACGTTGACAATAATCCACAATAAAAAGATACTTTAGATTCTATTACTTTGCATTTGCTAAATAAATGATAAAACCAGGTTTCTTCTTTATTTTTCAGCTATTTAAGTTTCTGGGTTTTATGCAGTTACAGTATTAAAATGTCTGCAGGATGGCTTTTCTTGTGGGATTGTTGATAATGCAGCAATTTACATTTGTCTTTTATAAGCTTTTAACAGAATTAAGTCAAGTTTGAGGTTAGTCTGAGTGACTTGAGGTCTTGTCATGTCACGACTTTGCTGAGTTTCCAGCTGCTTCTTTTTCTCATGGAGTATCTCTATGTTCATTTTATGGTTTTTGGAGGGCTTTTTGTGTAATAGTAATAGATAGATACTGAAATAGATCATTAAGAAGAGATCTGAGATCTTGATTGTGTTGGATATCCTGTGGTGGCTGAGGAATAGTCTGTCTCTGTCTCTAGTGTTTTAAACTCCAAAGAGTGGAGCCCTGGGACACAGGACATGATTCTGAACTGACAGAAACAGTTGCAGCTCTGGAGGCAAACGAGCCGTGTTGATTAAAACCAAGTAGGAGGCCTGCCCAATTTTTCTTTTTAATCATTACCATCATCCATATATTTTTTTTCTCCTTCCTTTTTTTTTAACTCAATTGTTCAGCTCTATCAATTAACTTTTCCATGATGGTTTGCACTACTTACATGTATAGTTTGGAGCTGGTTGGTTGCACAAGAGGTTGGTTTTGGTTAAAACCTCTGCCATTGAGGAGATAACAGCTGTACAGTGGCAAATCTACAAAACAGGTGGTGAGTTTCTACATCAGCACTTCATCCATTCTTAAATTTGCACAAAATAATCTAGGCAGCAGACTGAAGCAGCATCAGAGTCAGCACGTATATTTATTTACTATTTATTTTAAAGAAATAGTTGAACTGTCTTGGAGGAAGACGTCTATGAAATTCCTTTCTGCTTTTTGTGAGTATATTGCATTATCTCAAGCTGGCACAAGCTATTAAAGCATTTCTTGTGTGTTCCTGTTGGACCTGTATTTGGTGTCAATATTGTTCATTGAACAGCATGACTTTTTTCAGGAAGCCATAAAACGGATAAGAAAAGGGAGGGAAACTGCTATGGGAGTATTAAGATAAGGAACCTTCAGCGAGGCCAAAATGACACTGGAGAGTTCTAGGGACAAAGAAACAATAACAGTTGTGCTGTGTTGCACAGGGAAATGCTGAGCATTTTCAGACTTTTTTTGTTTGGTTATGGTTCAAGGGGCTGTCATCAAAAGCTCAAGATAGAGTTTCCTTCTATTATTTGTGTCTTAGACACTTCCCTTTGAGGCGCTGGTGGCTGGTGTCTAAGAAAATTAGAAAAAACTGGTGTCCAAGGAGATTAGTCTAGGTCAGATCAGGCAGAATACAGGTAATTTCAAAGCTGACAGTTTTAAAGAAAGAAAAGGTTGGGAGAAGGAAGAGAATGGAGGGGGGAAGATGAAACATTTGCTTCCAGAAGTGTCCTTAATGAAGGAAATAAACACTGCTCAAGTAGACCAGCAAAGAGAGCAAGAGATGCTCTGTTCCGCTTTTGACAGGAGGTCAGAAATGTTTCTTTACATACATAGATCACCAGAGAAAAAACAATAAGGAATGTGAAACCATAACACAGCCCCATTTCTCCTTCCCTTTATCCCTAAATAGCATCTGCCAAAGCACCATTAATTGAGAGAAACATGAAATCCTAAAGCTGATGGAAATGCCTATAAAACTATTACTTACCTGGGCTTCCATAACTTTAAACCGCTTCTCTTGCTCTTTCAGTCCACTAAAATATTTAGACAAATTATCCACCCTGTGGAGACAAAGCAGACCTGCTGAGCAAAAAGGAAATGCCTCAGAAGAGAGATCCTGGAACACAAACCCCACGTAATTTTCTAGAGCCACAGCTCCTCCCTGGCAGTTCTGGGCTGCTGAGACATCCCTGAATGTTGTGTCCTTTTGAGGTGTTCCTGGAAGTGTTTATTGGACAGAGCAGCATTTCTGGGACACTCATGCTCAGGGACTGGTAAACACACAGATTACAGCAGCTGGTTTTAGATGATTTCTGCACACTCCACCTCTTCTCCCATCAGTTCTTGGCATCCCATTCCCCAGAGGCTCCTCAGATCCTTTTCCAGTTTCTTCCTACTTATGAGAATAAAGTGTAAACCAACATTCTAAATTATTATGTAGATTAGAGGGGGAAGAGTGTCTTCCCAGGACATACTCAAGTACACTGCTCTGGTCTCCAACTATTATGAGTTAGGAGGAGGTTTGTTTTGAAAGACAGCACAGAAAGAAAACAGCACAAGAACATTTCCATGGAGCTTTCTTGCTATGACAACTTTACCACTTGTTGTGTCTCTATTTGAAGTCAGCTGTATTGTAAGAGGAAACAGCTGAAATAGGTGTTAAAACCTCCTTTAAAGAATGCTTTGCTGACTGGTTTTGTTTGTGTCTTCCCTTCATGTAACTACTTTGTGTCTCACTTAAAGGAGTAAATCTCTGAATAATAACTTAACTTTTCCTTTAGACTACTAAACCAATAGAAGTGATATTCCGAGTGGGGAGATATTTTGCAGAAGTACTTAAATGGAGACTCAGTTAATTAAATGTGATTTTAGAGCCACTATCATGAATTTCTTGTAGAACACTGTCATTTCATGCCATAAAGCTGTAAATAGTTGTTCTTCCCTATCTGTGGGCTGGGAGTAATTCAAGATATCGTAAACTTCCATTCAAAAGTCCATGTTGTATTCCTACAGGGGATGGAAGTACATGCACTGGGGTATAGCAAAGGAACTATTCTTCCACCATTCCTTCAGAAATATGATTTTTATCAAGCTTAACTGCAAATTTGGCTGGAGCTTACAGGTCTGTAATTGTATATACTTCAAGAGTGTCTAAAACTCTTCTAATATTGTAGTGATGCTGGCTTCTCATGTTTTTTCCATGGACTGTGTATTTTCTAATTACATTCTAGTTGGACTCTCCATCTAAACTTTGCAAACACCCAAATGTTTGTCTCGTTCAAAGCTGAAGACTTGCAAGGTACACTCATGGTGGGTCAGAAAACATACTTGTTAGATGTTGCCTTCAGCCTTTCTTCATTGCTCTCTTTCCTTTCTTGTTCAAGGTTTACAAGATAATTTTCTTTTTGCACCAGCTCCCATGTTATGATTTTTTGATCAAGGCAGACGGGAAAATCTCTTTCTGTAGGGGAAAAAAAAAAAAGGATTATGCTTTACTCCCTTTTCTGTTATACCACTAATGAAAGGCTGCTGTGCTAAAGGAAAATGAAGTCTTGCTATTGCAGGAGGCACATGTTATGAAAATGCAGTGTAAAATAAGTATTTTCTAATTTTTCCCTTGTGATGGAAGACAATAGACATTTTTGCAGTTGGATGTGGCCCCTGAGGTTTCTAAAAAAACAGCATGGACCAATTTCTGTGGTTCCATTTAAACTCATTCACAACCTTACTGGACTTCTGACATATTTTAGCCTTCAAGTCTTTAAGGATCAGAGCTTTATGCTTAGACTCATTTTATCTTCTAAGCTTCTTTATTACAACAATTATAAGCAGGAAGGACAAACTGTGAGTAAATCCCTCCATCTTGATGTATAAAGCCTGTTGTTGTCAAGTGTCCCAGCCAACCATAGACCTCAATTTCACTCATTTCTCTAAGCATGCTCTCTCTCTTTCTCTCTCCATGTCTCTTTATTGGGAAATTCCACTGATCCTAGTAGATTTTTAGACTTGGTCTATGTTTTTAGGGTTGTCCATACTTAATAATTACTAAAATTCAGGAGCAAATGAAATAACTACTCCTTAAACCTATCCATTGTTCTCTCTTCAGAAATCAAATCCCTATAACCAGTTTTGTACCAACACCTTTGTTGCAATAACCGTGGTGCATAAAGAAACCCATTGTGGGAAACTGTTTATAGTAGAGGATATCTTATAAAGCCTTAATATCTCATTTTTACCCTCCTGGCACTCTTTGTTACAGATAAATTGTGACTCTTGCCTTAAGGATCTTAATTGCTCCTCTGTTCTGCCTGTGCAGCATGTGCTAGGAGAGCATCAAGCTCTCCCTTTGCTGGATGTTTGTAAACAACTCACCCAGACGTTCTTTTTTACGTTCTGTTTTGTTGAAGATCCTCCTGAGAACCAGAGTTATGTGGTTAATGATGATGAAAGGTGGTGCCAGGGCAGGCCGGCCGTGGTACTCAACAATGAGGTTGTAGCGCTGGATTTTCCAGAAGATGTCTGCATTGCCCTGAACAACCTGAAAAGTGTAACTGTAATTGGGAGGGGAAAAAAAGGAGATCATGGTTTTGATGATGACAAGTTAAAGCTTATTATTATAAAATTTAGTCCCATATTTGCTTGAAAAAAGGGACAGCAAGTAGGGTTAATTTAGTCTAAAGTTTGTGCATAGTCTTAGATATTAAAATAACTGTGGTTGTGCAAACTCTTAGATATTAAAATAATTGCAGTTGTAGTTTTCAAATGTTAAAAAATACATTAGATTTTTTTTTTTTAAGGGGAAAGGTAGTGCTGCTTCACTCAGGCAAGACCAGCAAACGTGCACATCCGTTCTCCACCCAAATGGCTCTTGATGGGCCGTGTTGACACGGAGCATTTCCCCTCTCTGCAGATTATCCACAGTTAGTCTGCCAAGTTTTCACTGCTTTGCACCTGCAGGCTCAGCCAGGGGCCCGGACCCTTCTGTGCTGGGTTCATTGAACTTTTAGCCTTCTTTTCTTCTCGTCTTTGATATGGCTAGTGTAAGGATGATGAGAACTTACAAACTCCATCAAACTATCAATCCCCAAATAATGCTCATTAGGAGAACTCCCAGTGTATTCCTGAAGTGCTGGGGCCTGGGCTGTGGGGCCTGAGTTGGAGTTGGCCTATGGATGAATCACAACCCAGCAACATGTTTTGTTCCCCAAGGCCCCAGAGGCAGAACCTGGCCCAGCTGTGTGAGGCCCCAACTGCCCCCAGGTGATCATGGTTGGGGTGATGGGTTGGGAGAAGAAAATCAACCAGGAACTGACCAGTTTGGGAGAAGAAACAAGCAGCTGATCAGTTTGAAGAGAGTTCCTGTTGGGGGCAGCTTGCTGAGCTCTCTCTCAGTGGTGTGTTCTCCCTTGGCTGATTCAAGATAGAGAAGAGCAAACAGATGAAGAACAAATGATGAAGGTATGCTGAGGGGATGTTGCTGAGTTTGGTGTTGGCCTGAGGAGGAAGAGAGCTAGCAGCACAGTTCCAAAATGAATGACCAGCAGCAATGTAGGAACTGTGGGTGTTCCACTAAACCTCGGCAGCCTCTGTCTTGATACCTGCTGAGATCACTCTTACCTGAACATGGCGATCAGGAGGTTCATAAGGAGAACATTTGTGACCAGTAGGAAGGTGACCAACAGAAGTATGACGAGCCAGTTGGCATAGCTGTTGGGACATGAGGGTGAGTTCTCCTGCAGGATCTGCAGTGGATTAAATGTACAGTTCCTGGGATACATTCGTGATGCTGCAAAGGGAGAAAGGGAAATGAAGGAATAGCTTTGACAAATCTATCTCCAAGTGTATTTCTTAAAGTAGAGACCAAAGCTTTGTGTTTTGGTGAGCGAAATCTCTGGCTTTCAACAAAAAATGGCAAGAATTACAAATTGTTCCTGAGGTTCAAAGTCATGTATTTCAATGCAAATGAAAATGGAATTAATAATCTCTTTTTTGAGAGCTAGTGACAGGGATAGATGGGTATGGTTAGTACCGTTACTGTTTAGGTGCAAATCAAGGACAGTGATACTGGTTAATAAAATGAGATTTAATCTTAGCTGTGTATAAACAAGAGGATAATTTTCTTCTCAATATTTTACAATAATTAAAATCTTAAACAGTGCAACCTTCAGCAAAGGAAGATTTCATTGACAAGGCTTTATCCTTTTAGACTAGTTTTGAGTTCCCAAAGTCAAACCATGTTTGAGTATTTAGCAGTTGTGTTCCCTGCCATACTTGTGTCTTTGCAGTCCTTGTGCTGGTACATGTGTTAGAGGAGAAGACTCAGTAAAAGCTGCAAATGGGGTTCCTCACTCTAAATTTAAAGTAATTTGTACATCTGAGCTTGCAGTTGAGGTAAGAATGGTTCTGCTGCATCAGACCAGAGGTCTAGCCCTGTTCCTGCCTCCAGCTATGAATTAAATCCACACATTTAGAGTAGCATAATGATACTTTTTTTTTTTCTCCTTTTTTTCCCTAATAATTCTTTGCCCCACTGCCATATTCCTTAGAGCACATGGTTATATCAAAGCTCCCCACAGCTGGGACTGCCTTCACCAAAAGCATCACCTTTTATTTATCTACACTGAATTTCATTTGATGATTTAGCACTCGTGAGGCTCCTCTGCAACTCTTAGGTGTCACCTTTAGTCTTTAATACCCAGCAATGTAGTTTTGTCAGCAAATTTGTCCCCCTCGTTACCCACCTCCTTTTCCATATGTTTCATGAAGACATTAAACAGAATAAGTCCCAGAAGCACCAGGACAAATGACTCCCTTCTGCAAGTTGCCTGTGTAATTAATACTTCTTTTTCCCTGTCTTTTAATGAGTAATTTATCCAAGTGAAGGCACCCTCTGGAGTCTCAATGGAGAGAAACACACATTTCTAGGGAGTGCTACATCTGACCCATTTCCAAACGAGCTGAATCCCACTCCAGAAATACTTGTTTCTCTCCAATGACTAATGGCACCGTAGGCATTGGAAGTTAAGTGAGATGAATCACTCCCCTACTCTTTTGTCTCATTCAGACTCTTTTGGCTTTCCTAAGACATAAGCTTTTTTTATTGAGCAGAGTGAACATGAAAGAATGTTTACTGGTTTTCTTCTGTCTATGGGATTTTTTTGTTTCCATCTATATTACCTCAAGTTTGAATCTTGCTTCAATATCATCACTGATGTTTAGCACTCTTATTGTGGCTAAATGCTGTGGCATCACTTCAGACTGTTGGGAGATGACCTGTTCTATATTTTAGCTGCTTACCTAGCAGAAAGGTTGCCTTGGAACTTTTATGTCCAAGTATTTCTGTGTCTTGTGATCATTTTTATGTTGTCTTGTTTGAAATGGTGCCATGTGCCATTACTAGCTCTGTTTGATTTGTGCAGCTTTACCTCCAGAGTCAATACATGCTCTAGAGGAATATTTATTCTAAAGCAGAGGTGTTTGCTTATGGGCAGAGCTGTGCTGCTTTAACACTATCACATTAAACTAGTGCCAAAATCTAGGGAGATGTTATTATTCCAGTTTACACAGGGTTATCTGGGTCTAGGTTAAACTGAATGGAAATGGATTGAAGGGAAGGAAGGGATGCCAGCCTTCAACACTGCAAATCCTTGGGTGAATAGTTCAGGTGGCTTGTCTAAATAGGGCCAACTCTTATGCTCTAGTGTAATTCCACAACACACATTATCTGTGAAAGCTTTGGCCTGCAGGACAAAGATTAAAAAAACCCCCAAAAGGACCATAATGGGAAGGAATACCATGCCCTGATCAGAAGTGTGCATTCAAAACCAGCCAAGTTAAAGGGAAAAGAAATTTCCTTACTGTCTATTTCATCCAGTGGAATCTGGCCAAATATCTGAAGGTAGGGTCGATAAAGCACCCTTCTGAAGATCCATTCCACTCGGCTGTCGTCGGGGTGAAGCAGAGCTTGAGTTGTCACACCATAGGCAATGAGCCACACACTCAGGAAAAATAGGAAGAAGAAAACATCCTTCATCTAAAAAAGACAGGGGAAGGGGGGAGAAGGAGGAGAGGTGAGTGTAATGGCAACGACAAAGAATGGTGGTCTTTCTGCACAAAAAGAGCTCAAATAATTCTGTTTCTTTATGAGCTGGTTTAGGTGAAAGGAGGTGGAATAGGATTCAGTTCCACACACAGAATTCCTCTCTTGATCTTGCTGTTATCTTGTTGTTCTTGGCTTGTAATCAGCATTTTTCTTTGATAGCTCATTTAGATAACATCATATTCTAAACTAAAACCTTGCTTTTCAATCATCTAACATTTAAAAGGGAAACACATTTTATCTTTCAGGTGAATCTCATTGTACCTTTTAAGTGCAGGTTTTCTGTGAGATCTGTTTTCCTGTGAACTACAGGGGTTGTGCTGCAGCAGATCCTGGTGATGAATACTGAACCACTGACACAGCAGGCAGTGAGGGCTGCAAGAATCAGGTAGCTCCTGTCTGGGGTTTTCAAGCTAAGTAGAGCATCTGAGGGATTGTTTTCAGGACTTCCTGCTTTTAAACATCGTGTTTCTCTACAGAACCAGAAGTAATTGAATCCTAAAACACTTACTTAAAAAAAAAAATCTAATATGTATTGCAAGTGCAATAATTTTTCCCTGGTGGAAGAGGAACACTTCATCCTCTTCCCATCTAATCTGACAGTTCATTAGGGACTGTAGATTCATTTCAATTAGATTATTGGCTTGTGCAGCTATCCAAAAGCAAAGGCACTTCAGACCTCCAGGAGGTTACGTAGAGTTCTATTAAGAAACAAGGTATCTGAGCCAGGCAAGACATGGTTGATGTCTCTCTGAGTCTCACCAATCTGTTTTGTTTCCTGGATGATTTAAAATTTAGCAGTGCTGCAGGACTGAAGTGGTGTCATAGTTAAGAGAGAGTGGTGGCAAGTCTGGAGATATTTCCTTCCCAATCTGGAGTTTCTGTGGATGGGCATTGGTCTGGCCTTGGACTGTCATTTTTAGCAGCTTCCAGACTTTCAGTGATTCTGTAGCAAGGTTAAAAAGGAGAAAGACAATAAGAGGCAATCATGGATTGCTTCTCTAAGTAAGGGAAATGATCTTGCTTGAACCCACTTGATGAACCTTTCAAGGTGTCATTTGCTGAAGTTACTTTCACTGCTCTTTCATTTGAAGTGAGGTTCAAAAGTGAACTACCAAAGTCAAGGTTTTTGCTTGGCTTGGAGGGGGCAGAAGATGAAAAGTCCCAGTTTAGGGGTTTTTCTAGGCTGCTGTTTAAGTTCTTATTTGCATTTTCTTAATCTGTGTGGTATCTCATATAAGTTCAGATGCCAACATCGTAGACACATCACCGTAGTTGTTCAAGGCTGTGGTTTAGCCTGGTGTGCAGCAAGGAGGGGTTAGAGCTGTAGATCTGACTTGTTCTCCTACAACAAAACCCCACTAATGCTATAAGCTAGATAATGTTCAAGAATAAATATTTATTTGCCATTTACCCTTTTGCTACTCCGAGCAAATGTCATGTTGGAGTTCCAGTTATTGCATTTGTAGACAAATCCAAACAGCTTGGTAGTTATGTTTGTTCAATGTATAGGCTTGTTTAGACTGTGGGGCTTTTACTGAGCTCTGCTCTGAGTCACAGATCAAATATTTGTAGATTCTATAACAGCACTTGCAATTAGATGAACTCCTATTAATCAGTTACCAAGACCTAATTGGCCTAGAGGATCAAGATGCCTAAATAAAAAGCTACTTCAACATACCAATGCATACCAAGCACAGTAACTGCAGTCCTAAAGTCTCATTTCCTTCAGGAGAGTGGTAATAAATAAAATTATTTTATCAACATCTTCCAACATAATCTCACTAAGTACTAACATGTTTTCATTGTAACTTGGAGCTACAAAGTACAAGTAAGAATAACTCCTGTGGGAAACTTGCAACTATCCTTTTTCATGTTGTGTTTTTTTTTTTTTTCACACTTCTTGCAAATAACATCAACAATTTCCTCAAGCAGAGTCATTCAGTAAATGCTCTGCCTGCTGTAAATGGCCTGGCATCTGCCTGAGGTCTTTGCTCTGAAGGCACACAGCTTAGAGGTAGGAGGAATCACAGTAAGTCAGACACTTTACTCTTCATTTGCCAGATCTGAGGATGAGTGATCAGGTAATGTACAAGGATTAGTAAATTAGAACCAATTTATTATATTACAGAGCTCTTTGGAAAGGTCTATTTCAAACTTTCTGCATCTAATACTCATGATAAATAAGGCTACATATGCAAAATGACAAGCTTTAAGAAATATAAAATAAAGATGGATTATAAACTGATTTCCTTTGTAAAGAGAAGGTTTCCCACTCTCCATTTTGTAGGAAGCACAAGTATTTGTCTGGGAGAGACTGCACACTTACCATCCTTTCCACAATGATGATCTTGGGTCCAAGCTGTTTGTGGATTGCAAAAATATGTATAAGTCTAAGTGTAAACACCATAAAATCAATGGCAAGTATGGTACGGCCAGCTTGAAAAGTGGAGTTCAGCATCCTGCAGGAGACACAGAATGAAATATCAGCTCTCAGCAAGTGCTGCTGAGAGGTATCTTCTCAAATATTACACTCACATTTCCAGGCAGAGCCCAGTTAGGAAAAGGCAAGTGCCTCAGGGCTGTGGTTGCAAAAGCCTGTAAGAGGAATGTTACATAATGTCTGTATGTTGATGAGAAATAGCCAGCATATGGAGGGACTCTGTATTCTCTGTCTGGCCCTCAGTGAGATTTATTTAAAGAAAAAATAATAAAACATCATAAATTGAGTAAAAGTGATTGCCAAAAACAACAGCAACAAAAGAGCAGAGCTTTGCTGTACGTGTGTTTGAATAGACCAATAGGTCTTGTTGTGGTCTCTGGAGCAACTTCTGAGATTCTACAGAATTTTGGAGGCTTTTATTGCAGAAACATGTCTCAAAGCTTGTAAAAGTGATTGTCACAGCCTGTCCTCACATGCACATGAGAGCTTGCTGCTGATGCTGACCACCTTGCATGGAACAGATGCACACCTGCAGGTCACCCCGATTATGAAGAGGAAGATGGCCACCATGTCACACTTATTCCAGTTATCCTCCACATACAGCTTAAATTTTTTCATTAAATTTGTGTCTTCATCTGTATAGAAACTCTGAAAAAGAGAAATAATCATGGAAACTGCTCTGTTTCCATTTTCACTACTTCACTGGGAGTTTTAACATAATACCTATTTCCCTTTTTATTGCAAAGAGTAAAACCAAATTCCTGGTGTAATAGGAAAAAAAGCTCGAAAACATAAGCTCAGTTACTGTCTCAAACCACAAAAGTTGGATGGAAAAGAAAAAGAATGAAATCTTTTCCTTGATATTAGCCTCAAGAATTTTTGAGGCCTGATTTAAGATTTTATCCGTATTTGGGCTGTTAACCAATACAAGAGCTTCCAGCCAATGTTCAGGTTCTAGACACTGCTTTCTAAACAGCATGAACAGATTTGACATCTGGGTACTGGAACTGTCAGAGAGATCACATGTGATGGTCTAGGCAGAGGTGGGTTTCTTAATTGGGTGCTAGCCTGGCACTCCTCATCTTTTACTGGTTCAGAATGAAACATTCTTTGATCCACATATTTTCCATGTCCTCCTCTGGTTATGGCCTTGCTGTGTAATTTCAAATAAACTGTCACAAACTGGGGTCCCCTTCACTTAAATAATGAACACCTATTTGTTCCTCCTGAGTAAGTGTTTATAACCTGAAGAGGACAGCTTTATACACCCACGGTTGGCAACACCCTGGCATCATTGTTCACGCATTATTTTGGTTGGTGAGCTGAGGACTTTCCAAAATCAGTAGCTGGGAGAGTAATAGAGAAGGTTGGTTGGTTGGTTTGTTTTAGAAAAGCAAACCAAAAAGAGATCTGCTGCTTTGAGTTGAGAAGTATTTTAGGAAAAACTCAAATAACCTGAGTTAATTTACTTGGGTGGGTTTTTTCAAACAGTTCCCAGCAAAGAAGGAGCTCTTAAAAGGATGTTGAGTTGTCTGCTGTGCTTCCAGGTGGAGAATAAAACTGCCATTAATTGTGGTGGGAGGGCCTAGTTCTGGGGAGTGAAATCAGAGGGATCTTTGCAAAATGAGGGACACCTGAATCTTGGCAGATCACTTGACTGGAGCAGGGTAGAAAAACAGAGGTGGGGCTCTAGGTTTGCACGGTGGAGGAAGAGTCTGCTCAGGGAGAGAGAGGTGGTGTGTTTTGGGTAAGGTAAGTTTGTGTTGCTTTCCTGTGTAAAACTGACCTGGCACTTGAACTCTGCAAGTTTATACAGTTATAAAGTCTGTAAATCTATTCACAATATTGCTCCAGGTTTCACTGTGTTACCACTGAGATGTTGTAGGTTACTAACCTGTCGCATTTCTTCCAAGACCAGGGTAAAAACCCAGAAGTAAAGTGTAATTTCTTTAGCAGATGGACCCTCAGGTGGAGGTGGTTTAAAGTCCAGTAAAAGGACATAAGTAAATAGAAACAGAAAAGCAAAGTACATTATAACATTCCCCATAAATACAGTGACAGGGGCACTCCAGAATTTTCTCCACCGAGTAAACACGAACGTCGCCCACGCTGTGTTTTCAGAAGGTTTCTGTGCTTCCAATTTGCTGTTTCCTCTGCAAAACAAAAAGAATATGGGCTTGATGATGATTTCCTAAAATTGGTTCATGGGAATAAGCTCAGTATTAGAGTAATTGCATTACCATAGCAGAGATCTTTCAAGTCAAAGAGGAGGCTTTGAAAAACAAAGTCACATCAGGCTTAAAGATGTATTCTTGTTATTTCAGCTTTGTTTGGTTCATTTGGTTTGTACCTTCATTGTGTTCCTGAACATAGTACAAACACACAAATAACAAAGAGAGGGGGAAGTGGCTAATTGCTCTTGCATCCTAAATCCTTCTTCACTCTGAGGGTGGTGAGACATTGGCCCAGGTCGCCCAGGGAAGTTGTGGATGCCCCATCCCTGGAGGTGTTTAAGGCCAGGTTGGATGGGGCTTTGAGCAACCTGGTCTAGTGGGAGGTGTCCCCCCCATGGCAGGGGGGTTGGAACTAAATGATCTTTAAGGTACCTTCCAACCCATTCTATGAAATAAGGAGAGAAAAGCAAATGACCGATGTAGTTTACAAGTCAGCTCTTAATTATTTTGGCCTTAGAAACTTCTTGCAGTGTTTGCATGCACTGGTTATTGCTGTGATTTAAGCAATTCCTCCTTTTGACCTGGTCTCAGAAGTTCTGGGCCATGCTAAGCATGTATTTCTTGACTCCCCTTGCTGAAGTCTGAGGGAGCTAGTGAAGGAATACTTCAGTCCTTCACACAGCTGTGAGAGCTGGCGTCTTGCCTGGCACGAATAAATTAGAGTAAATTGCAGAAAAAGTAATAGAGACACTTTCCAGCAGAAGAAATTGACCTCATGAATTATTTATGAAGGTAATCTTCAACTCTTGGGGAATGATGCAAGTACTTTGTTGGTAACTGAAGGGAAATTTGACCTGTACCTTTACAGTTGTTCTTGCTGTGTTTTGGAACATGAAGTGCTATCTGTGGGCACTGGAGATTACCCTGTGCGGAAAGCTCAAGTTCCCTGTATTTGATACCAATCAGATCTTAGCATAAGGGGGTTTGTTTCCCCAGAAATTGCTCTCCTGTGTGAGCTGGGGGTGTTATTGGATCTTTAATTTAGTGCCTCTGACTGAGAGGTGTGATCTCCCACAAAGGATGTGCACACTTGGGTGTGTTTTCAGTTTTTCACCCCACAGAAAGTAAACACTGACTCCTCGCTGGCTTTTCATTTTTTTTTTTTAATTTCCCCTGATGTTCTTGCTAATTATTAAATACATTTGTTACAAGGAGAAGTTTCTCCTTGCAGCCTGTCTTTTCTATGCTCTGCCTCTCAATTGATGGCATCATAAGATACATTCCCATGGTAACATGCTAATATCATCAACAGATGATTGCAGCTTTACTGCAAAATGGTGAAATAGATCTGGGAGGGAGAGAGCCTCTTTGTTCAAATAAATTGCTAAGATAATAGCAATTGGAGCACACAATGTAGCCACCAAACCATGCTTCACATGGGACAGGGAAGTGCTTTATGACATTGCTTACAAACAGCTCCCAAGAGGCAGATGCTTTTACACCTATTTTATAGGTTAGGGAGGGAGAGAGATGAACTAACAATTTTCTCCAATATACCAGCAGTTAAATGGCAGAGGTAAAAATAGAACTGAGTAACTTTGGCTTGGCTCAGCACTGCAGATGATGCTTCTCCCTACACTTGTTCACATGTATTTGAAGTTCTCCTTAATCATTGAAAAGTACATTCTTGATGCAAGCATGTTTAGGGCTATTTAACCATTAAGAGGACTTTGTGCTAATCAAAACTCTTTCTATCCTGACTTAAGCCCTTGTGGCTTCCCAGGTTTTGGTGATGGGTGTGTGGCAGAGGTATAGGGTGGGATTCAGAAATCCTGAGTCACAGATCTATGAATGATCATGAGCAACCGACAGACTCTTTGTGCTCAGTTACCCATTTGTGTCATGCTCCCTCTGACTCACAAGTTTGTCATGGTACTTCAGGTTTCTCAGGTCCCATCTTTTAAACTCTAAATGAAGAGCACTAGTATGGTGGGAAGCTGATTTCATATAAAATTCTCAGGCACTGATGTTTGCAAGTACTTCTGTTGCTGCCTCTGTAGGAAAGTATGTGGTGATGCATTCAAATAATGTAAAGTTTTGCTGAGAAATTCCCTTCTGCTCACCTCAGTAATCTGATGGGGGCTTAGCTCCTACATCCAATGTCTATCAGCCACCATGAGCTGAAGGGTATCTCAGGAAAATGCTTTCTGATTCCCCACGTATTAAGCAGATTCCTTGTTCTGTAGGAATTACCTGCTCAGAACAAGTTCTGTCTCCTTAAAACAGTGACATATCCCTATTTATTTTCTATATTCCTTTTAGAGAACAACAGCAGTAATCAGTGTGTGGAAGGTTTTCTGAGGAGTGATGATTTACTTGGTCCTTCAGCTGCTCCTTAGATCATTACCTCTGATTGTTGTCACAAAAGTTACATTAGTTAATGGTTTTAAACTTACTTGTCCTCTTCTTTAGAAAAAAAGAGAGTCCTCTCTGTGTCTGAACTGTCCAGCTCTCTAAATGGCTCTGGCTCATTCTTTGATTGTTTTTCCTCACTGTAAGGAAACAAAGTTGTTAGTTGAAAGGTGCTGGTTAGCAATTTTTCACCACTAAATTGGCCATCACACAGAGCTTCTAGTGGGTATGTATCTTGGACTTGCTCCACTGAGAAGCTCTCAAATAATGCACGGTCCTTAACTCTGCAAATCCTGTTTATTTGTAAGGAGAAGGCTGAATTACCCCCAAGATTTGGATAATTGGCATACTCACAGAAATAGAGCAAGACATTCAATTTCCTCAAATTCCTTAGGATTTGAGCAGAAATAAAGCCCGTGGTCAGTCCTAGAAGACAATACCCCAGTGCTCCATCCCTGCTCACCCTTAGCAGCAATTAAGAGCAGGAATGCCAGAAGCAGCAGGAAACCCAGTGTCAGCTCTTGCATTTTCAGGGAAAAGAGGCAAAAAAATGTGCTCAGGAGAACAAATTTGGAAAGGCTTCTTTTGATTATGAATCATAACTTAAACCTTTCCATGAAAACTTTGCCAAACTTCATGTTAAATGACTTGAGTTTGTGAGTCTGGCAGGCACTCTGACAAGGAGGTCATCTGTAGGGATACTGGCAGAAGGAGAGCCTGAAGTCAGTGGTGCCAAACAAGTCTTCCTCTTGCTTTTTAAGTAATTTAACAGTTGAGAAACATATTTTATAATAGCATGTCATTCCATAATGCCAATTCTGATGATTTGTGTATGATTCTCACAATATTAGGAGGTTTTCCTAAAGTTCCAGTTCCTGGATTCTTATGATTGAGCATCTTGGCTGCTTTTTTTTTCCCATACCTTTACTTTTGTTTTGTTTTTAAGAAAACCTGAGGCTCTAGCCCTCTTCACTGTGACAAAAAGCTGAAAAGTACAAACTGTAAAGCTCTGCCTGTGGAGGACTAACAAAGGGATGCCCTAAGGCATTGAATTTGAAAATATTAACTGACTTCATATCACTCCCATGTTTTTAAGCTTGACTTATAGTTACCAAGGCATGTGACTGTTTTTCTAGATAAGATGCTGAGGTTTGAACCAGGCATCTCTGAATCTAGATATAGATGGTGCTCCATGAGGTACTCTACATGTTACTGTGTAGAATCTGGAGCTGGCAGAATCCCAACAGGCTTTTCTGTGGGCTCTGCAAAACAGAAGTGACCTGTGTGAAACCATGGCATTTGTCTTTTAAGCACTAGAACAGGCACTAGCACAGGACACACAGATTGCTCAGCCCCACAGAAAACTCATTTGGTTGATAGTGATGCAGGCTTTCTGTTGACACCCTGAGGTGATGTTACTGTTCTTATCACTTAAGTGAGAAATTTTGAGTCTGGATATTTTCTATGGCTTATTTTTCATCTCTTGTTTATCTTTCCCACCCAAATGGTTCTGCTTGTACCTGAAAGTTATTAAATTTGTGTAGATTAGGAAAGGACACCAGAATGCCCAGATTAGCCTCAGGATCTGTGTGTTTGTAGACATGTCTCCCCACCATATTTTTGTCAGGAAGGCCTGGAAGTCAAGAAAACAAGAGATGGCTTTAACATCACAAAAACATACATGCAGATGAAGTGCACTTGTGCTCTGCAGCTCCTAAGACAGTGAATACTCTGGACATGTAAAGAGCAGGTAGATCCTTAGAGCAAACGGGGGCTCTATGTGTCCTGCAGATGTTGGGTATACACAGAGTTATGAAGAGGACTGAGAAAAGAATAGCAAGTGAAGTGGAATAAAGCAACATCTGTAGAACTAAAAGTGCAAGTCAGGCACTGAGAGCTAAAAGCATCATCACTCTCAATTTAACTTTGTGTATGTGGACAGAACCCGGGTTGTGAGGGCAAAGCTGAGTAGTAATTTGATTTAACTTTTATCAGTGAGCTCTTCCTTGAATCTGAACAAGGAGTTACCTCACATCTTGGAGCAGCTTCATTCTGCCTCAGGCAGATTTAAAGTGCTCTCCTGATGCTTCTCTGTGAGCAAGGAAGGAAACAAAAGCACAGGATGGACTAAGGGCTAAACCTTCTCCTCAGTGCACTGGTCTGTGGGCCAACTGGATGAAAGGAGGGGGAACTGTGTTGCTTTGTCAAGGGTGTGATATCATGTCCTCTTTGTATGGTGCTAGGGAGAGGGCAGAGTCACCTCTCTGAAGAAAGTCTCTTAGAGAAATACATTACATGGGGTTGTTCAGTTGCTGGGCTATCCTCTTCTGTGCCCAACATCATGCTTAAAGGTCCTGGGGGTAAAGCTGGTGAGGGGAGGGTCTGTAAAACTTACCTGGACACCATCATGTGCAAAGAAAGACTTTGCATCTGCTTCTGTGGCCAGCTGAAGGCAGGTGGTTCTGCTCCAGTACTGATTCTTCCTCACCAGCAGAGCAAATGCTCTCTCCTCACTGTTGTGGTAGCATTCACTGAACAGTTCTGGCAAAGGAAGGAAACATCAACAATCAGACCTTTTAATTCAGAATAAAAAACTTTAAAAATGACTGTGAGGCAAGAGAGTGTGTGTAGGGCAGAACATGGTGGCAGCAGAACTCAAGTTCTGCCAGATGCTCCTTGCTGTACCAGAGACTTGTGCAAGGCTGAAGGAGTTGAAAAAAGCCTGAGAGAGCCAAGAGGAGTTGGGAGGGAGAGAGGAAAGACACTGGCCACAAGAACAGCTCCCTATGGCCTTGTGCATGTGTGTACGTGTGTTTGGGCAGAGGCAGGTGGAGTAGATTTGCTTTGGTGAAAAAACATCACTGTAATTTAAAAATTCCCACTATTTGCAGAAAGATATGGAGGAAATCTCTCAGTACCCCCCTCTCACCTCTGTTTGCTCCCTTCTCAGCCTGGGGCCTCTCATGGCTTTGCTTTGGAGTTTTAATCCTATTTGATCTGAGGAGAAACTTTTTTTCTTTCTCAGTTCTTCTACAGGCAGCATAAAAAACTTCTTGGAAATGTATCAGTAGATGTCAGAATTCCTCATCTGTAGCTGCCTCACGTGGAGCTTTAGGCAATATCAAGAACAATCATATCTCTTGGGTGATCTCTGTACACTTTGAAGGATGAATTGTTGTGCTGTCCCTGCTCTCCTCAATAAACTAAACAGAAGGAGCAGCACAGCTTTGGCTTGTAGCCAACAAATCCTTGGATTTAAGGCACAGCTATTGGACATAAAATAATGTCAGAGTTGGTAGAATGCTGGGGTGTAGTTCTGCTTCCAGTGAAGCTTGTCCTGGAGGTCAGAAATGAGGATAAACAGCCCCCCAAAGTCAAGGTTTCCTCATTAGATGAGATCTGACTCCTGGTGTCTGCTTCATTCTGCTGATTCATGGGATGTTCTCGGTACCTTTCCTAGGCCAGCCTGCACCTTGTTCTTACACTGTGGGGGCTGGGGAAAGGATCACGTTCACTTAAAATAAGCCTATACACAGACTTCTTTTTGCAGTTGATGTGGTATTTATCATTCTTAAAGAATATTTGCTCTACTTGATATCGACAGTGTTATCTGGGCCAGAATTTAGAAGTGGATGTGATTTAATACTTATCAAAGCCAGGGAGCAGACTCCTGTGTATTGGATTAGGCTCTGTAATTCCAGGTCTAAATTACCCAAGCCCTGTGATTCCATGAGAACCTGACTTGTCTGTTTTGTAAATAATAATGGCCCAGTGAGGAGAGGGGAAGATGTGACCTGTGTATAAATAACACAGCAATGTCTGCCTGAGCCTTCAGCTGCTCCAGGTACCAGCTCTAAGGGGAGAGCAGGAGCCTCCGTGTTTTGTGTCACGTACTTTAAAGTTCTCTGGTCACAGGAGGTCCCAGGTTGCAGCAGATCAGCAGAGGAGCTCGTGTGCAGACATCTGGCTTTGAAGCAGGCAAAGGGAGAGGGCTTGGTGCTGGGCACTGCAGATGCTGGATGTTGCTGCTGCAGGGAGGGGCATCTGGTCTGCTCTGAGACCAGCCTGAGCCTCGCTGCAGCTTTGCAGAGCTGTTGGCTCTCCTCGGGGTGAGGTAATCTCAAATTATTTTTAGCAGCAAAGAAAAAAAACCTTGAAACTTGTTGCTCTGGTGGCCCTTACAGAGCAAGCTTGATATTGCAGGAAAAACAGGCTGCTGGGAGCATGGAAGTGTTTTGGTTATTCTGTCTTAGCTGAGAGAGTTGGGGTTCTTCAGCCTGGAGAAGAGAGGGCTCCAGGGAGACCTTCTAGAGGCTTCTCAATACTTAAAGGGGGCCTACAGGAAAGATGAGGACAGTCTTTTTAGCAGGGCTTGTTGCCACAGGATGAGGGTTGATGGTTTTAAACCAAAAGAGGGGAGATTGACTAGATAGGAGAAAGAAACATTTTACAATGTGTGTTGTGAAATACTGGCCCAGGTTACCCAGAGAGGTGGTTGATGCCCCATCCCTGGAACCATTGCAGGTGAGGTTGGCCGGGGCTCAGAGCAACCTGCTCTTGTTGCAGATGTCCCTGCTCCCTGCAGGGGGGTTGGACTTGATGACTTTTAAAGATCCCTTCCCACCCAAACCTTTCTATGATCTTGCCCATGGCCAAAACACACCTTGTACTAAGACAAAATACCAACATGTAGCAGGAGAATAATTTTTTCCATGCATCCCAGGGAATACTGTCTTGGAGCACTGATTTCTTCCAAAATGCTTGGGTTTTAAGTCCTCCTCCTGTGGTATTTGAATGTTTGGGACTGCCTGTGCTGCAGGGCTGCTAAATTAGTCATGAGAGTTGACCTTGTACAACCAAAACAGTACATTCCTTCCAATGGCAGTTACTACTTAAATTTTTGATGCTCTTAAAAAGTTGTCTGTACTTACCAACAGCCAGCTGCTCGTACTTGGCCTCTTTCATTATCCGTGCCACTTCAGTCTCTGTCTCCAGGCGGGACATCTCCTTAAGGATCTTGCAGGCTGCCAGAGCTGAAGCGACACCCTCTTGACCCTGCAGAATTGAAAGGAGTGCTGCTCTTGTCATACACTAGAGGAAATCTCTGAACTGGAGAGAGCTCACTAAGGAACATATCTAACAACAGCAAAAAAATTAATGTGTGTCTCCCCTTTGCGGAATCTTCCCTCAAATACAGACTTGAAAGTCCAGTGTTGATTGAAAGGATGGTTTGGGTGATATTTTACAGAATCCCAGCATGGTGAGGGTTGGAAGAGGCCTCTGGAGATCATCTCATCCAACCCCCCAGCTCCAGCAGCTCACCCAGAGCAGGGTGCTCAGGATCGTGTCCAGGCAGGTTTGGAATCTCTCCAGAGAAGGAGACTCCACAACCTCTCTGGGCAGCCTGGGCCAGGCTCTGACAGCTTCACAGCAAAGTTTTTCCTCCTGTTCAGATGGAACTTCCTGGATTCTAGTTGGTGCCTGTTGCCCCTTGTCCTGTCACTGGGCACCACTGACAAGAGTCTGGCCCTATCCTCTTTATCTCCACCCTCTGGCTATTAATCAGCATTGATCAGATCCCCTCTGAGTCCTCTCCACCTCAACAGCCCCAGGGTTCTCAGCCTTTCCTGGGCACAGAGATGCTCTGGTCCCCTCAGCATCTTCGTAGCCTCTGCTGGACTCTCTCCAATACTTCCCTGTCTCTCCTGAGCTGGGGAGCCCCAAAGTGGACACAGTGCTCCAGATGTGGCCTCACTAGGACAGAGTAGACAGGAAGGAGAACCTCCCTCAACCTGCTGGTCACACTCTTCTTCAATTTGAGAACTGAAAACCACATAATGGTAATTCCTGTGCCTTATAAGGCTGGAGACTTCTGGGTTGCTTTGACTTTAGAGGGGCCTGGTTTGGGGTAGCAGCCAAAGAAAGGAGAAGAACATGTTATGGAAATGGAGCAAAACAGCCTCATGATGCCAAGACACCTGGAATGTGGATGTGCTGAGACCCTGCGTGAGGAGGTGAGGGAAAGGAGGGAGCCCAGCTGGCAGAGCACAACAGAGCAGAGAAACATGGGGCTGGTGAGGTGCTGCTGTGTCTGATTGCACACACTCACCCACTCCATGGCTGAAGAGCTGTGCTGCAGCACAACCCTCCCCAGGCCTCCCCGTGCCAGATGCAGTGTCCAGAGGGTCTGGGATGGAGCCCAGTAGCTGTGTCTGGCTCTGGAGGGGGAGGGAAGCTACGGCCTTGAGCTCCAGATGCAGGAGACAGGGCCTTGGTTGTGGAGGGTTGTCAAACAGGAGCCAATTATGCCAGTTGGGGCTCAGCCTTTGAGAGTGATGCTGTTGTTCCCTGTGCAGGCAGCACGTGAGCTGAAGATGCTCCATTGCACCCTCTTCCCTCTCATGCTAGAACCCGAACAATTGACCTATTGTAGGAGGAACAAAACCTGAGACTGAGCTGGTGAGTCAGCAGCAGTGAGGAAGAGGAGGGCCAGGGCTGCAGCTGAGGGTACCCAGCAGGGTTTCAGGCTGTGCTGCTTTACCCCGGCTGCTGCTCTGCCCTCCCTCTGCCAGACCCTCTGGTCCCTGCTGGTGTGATCCACGTGGAGATGAAAGGCCCTATAAATGTATTTTAGCTGCAAAGATGTCTCATCTCAGTAAAAACCATCTCGTAGATCTGAAACGTGCCAGTGTTCCAGCTCAGAGCTCACCATAGCCCAGAAGTAGTTTGCCATCTTGTGCCGGTTCTGAAGTACTGCCCAGACAAACAAATCCCTCCAAGGATTTTCACTTTTCTGGTTCATATCCAAGGGCTCAGGTAATCGCTTTGTATTCAGTTTATCCTGAAATAGAGTTTGTAGAAATTAAAACCTGCTTTGTAGTCTCCTCCCATGCAAATGACATGATCTAAGCTGCTCTTGGCCTCGCTGGCTACTTCATATGTCTTTGATTTTCCTTTTCTGTAGGACCAAGTGGTAATTAGTTCATTCTGCACTGAATCAAAGGCCCCTTGTGTCCCCACCAGAACTCAATATGTGTGAGAACGTTGTGGATGGAGCTGTGACTCCATTGAAGTCGAGGGTAAAGCTCTTATTGACTTTATTAAGGCCAGGCTGTCACCACTGGTGTGTAATATCAGCCAGGACAAACCTGTGATTAGCTAATCTGAGCTTCCCTTCAGTTCTACTGGATTCTGCTCAGCTGCCACGCAGGACATTGGTTTCAGAGAAAAGGGAACAAAAGGTGTTTTATTTCAACAGAAAGAAATCTCACTAAGGCCCCTGTACAGGGCCAGAATAGAGGACATCAATACCCTCTTTTTAGCCTTCCCTTTGAGAAGCTTCTCCCTCTTGCAGGGAGTATTTTAAGTAGAACACTGCTTATTCCTTTAGGATTTGCTAAAAAACCCTCCAGAGGAAGGATGACAACTTAGGTCAAGTTCTGAATTTGAAATATATTTAAAAACTGCCTATGTATTTATTGCATTAATTAGAAGAGGCCAGAGTGGATTTTTTTAAATTAAATTCTTGTGAGGATATATTTTTTAATCACTTAAACTATGGAATTCAAAAATTTATTTTAATGGCATTTTTGGGGAGTGTTGGTGGTGGTCAATCTGTAGTGAGCTATTTAAGCAACTGAATGGCATTGAGAAGTTTGCAGGACACAAAGATATCCCCAAAGTCTCCTCAGTCTTTGTAACCGTTAGTTCTTGACTTGAAACAAGACACACAGTTTATCAGCAGTGACACTGGTGTCCCAGCACAGTGATGCTCTTTCTGTTGCCAGTGATAATGGGATGGAGCCACTGGTGGCAGCCATGGGAAGAGGCTTTGAAAGGAAAAAAGCTCATAGGCAGTGAGATCTGGGATCTGATTTTCACCTCGTTTATAGTGCTTGGCTTTAGCTCACTTACTGCCAAAGCCCACAAAGGACAGTGAGAGTTTGGGGGAAAATTTTCTGTAAAATTTCTAAGTCTGGAGTCTGCTTAATGACTTCAAACAATTTGCCCCAAATTGTCTGTCCTTGTGAACAAAGAAATCCTGACTAGATTCAAACTTAGCTTTTCATACTAATAATTAATTTAGCTAGGCTTTAGCAAAGCTCTTGAGTGAGAATTTATTTTTTCAATTTAGTTTTTAAACAGATTTAAGATGAAACTAAACTTGGCAAATATCAAAAGGTTTTATGTAGTTTGTCTGAAACTTTTCCTGATGAAACTTAATGTTTCTTAACATGAGACTGGGATTGAAAATGGCCGTTGCCTGCTTGTCTTTATCCTAGAAAATACTGTTTTTCAAGTACTTCTTGAAGTTCTGTATGAGAAATGCAGGCTGCTATTTTTGTCTAGTTACTCCTTAGTAAACAGAAACATCTCTCTTTATATTGCTTATATATCATTCATTTAATCTGCTCCATGAAGGAATGAGAAACCTAAGTGACTGTTTCTCTCATCTTCCCTTTCCCTCCCTGTCCCACCCTCAAAAGATAGACTTAGTTAAAATTTTTCAAATTCTAAACTATGATGGAAAGTTGTGACTCACAGATTTCTTCTTGCCTCCATGTCTGAGGTCTTGATAGAAACCTTTGCATGCATCATGAAGAAAGTCCTTGAGAACTCTGGAGACCTCACTGAGAGTGAAGAGGGGGTGGATCTCCTGCTGCTCCTTACGCTGTTGACCTGCCGAGGTCAGTTTGCTTTCTTCATGTTTCTTCAGTAGAAGTTCATAGAGGAGACATTTCTGAGAAATGGAACAGTAGAGTCTCTGCAGGCGACTGTAGGTCAGGAATTCAGATATGTTGGCTCCATTGTCAATAAATAACTTCACGAATTCTGGTTTGTCATTGACCAGAGCATCCATCATCACCTCCTCCAGGTCACAGGACTAGATTGAAGAGAAAGAAAGAGAAGTTTTGGGGGGATAATCGTGGGTGGATAAGGAGAGAGGTAAGATTTAACATGAGGACATGCACATTTTGTCTTCCACCAAGTCAACAGTGGGTAGAATGAGAAAGAGAAGTAGAACTCCTTCATTTCTCTGTGACAAAAATGTCTCTGGAAATGTAATGTAAAAGCATCCACACAAACAGCACATTGCAGGTGTGCTGGGTATTTATACAGTGGCTAGAAACATTAATATTCTTCCTATCATCTTCTAACAGCAATATCTGCATGTTGCTTTTGCCTTGTAAGCTCAGATTTGTTCCCTGTAAAGGTCTGTACAGAATAAAGGGTGGAAAGATTCTTGCCCCCAAATTGCTCAAGAAAGAGATGATGCCCACTGAATTATTCCTCTATCTTTAGGCATTATTATATAGGGGACCATAAAGACAAACAGCCTAAGGAACCTGTAACCACTGCCCAGCCCTAGTGGAGAGTGCAGGCAGCATTAAAAACTGCAGCCTTCTCTCCCTGTTTCAGCATCCTCTGCACGTTGGGTTATACACCAATTGTCCTCTGAGGTACCTTCCACTCCACGTCACCATTGAATATTTCACTTTTAGCTATGTCCACTCTATTCCAGGCCACTGCCAGCTTCAGTTCATCCAGATATTCCTGAGCCTCCTGACTGTGGCTTTTACAGGCTGGCAAAAATAGGAAATGCAGAGAAAGTCAGTACTTGACACTTGTTGTGTTTTGTTTAATACAGTATTGATACTTTGATTAGCAATACAAGCTCTCCTTTGGCTAGAACAGATCTGTGCATTGCTTAACCAGAAAACCCTTCACAGCATTTTTTTTGCTAATTTTAATATTTTAAAATATTAACTTTTGACAGCTGAATTCTCTACTCAAACATTAAGTTTAAGTGTGTGTAAGATTTTAAAAGGGAGCCTGGCCTGCATGAAGAGGGGGAAGGACTGTCTGCTGGTTTTATCTTGCCTCAGTTAGCACACTAGGAATAGAATGTCTTTTTTTTCCCCTCATGCTAAATTTAGGCTATCAAAAACTGAAATGGATGGCAGAGCAAGTAATGTCTTCTATTTCTTACAGGAGAAATGGATTGTTTCTGGATCTAAGGCAGTTCAGGTCTACTTGCAGTTTTTGGTTCTCTGGGTTTTTTTGGGTTTTGTTTGTTTTTTTTTTTCTTTAAATGCTTTGTAGTTGGAATAACTGCTCCAGTATATTTCAGTTCTTCTATAACCTCTACTACTAAGAGAAGCAAGTAGTGAAATAAAGGATGGATTAAAATTGTGCATGAGATTAAAAAGCAAACACTAGTTTAAAGCAAGCTTACAAGAGCTGTGATAATGGCCACAGTTTATTTGTCAATAAGCAAACAGAAGAACTCTGCATCAGAAACTAAATCTGATCCAACAGCCAACTGAACTTGCACTGGACAGGAATTAAATACATTTATGGCATAAAAGTAGTCAGATAAGACAAGTGTTACACTCTGCTGGGTTTATGTTCTTACCTTTCACTAAAGCTTTTAAAATGACTGTGTCTAGTTCTTCTGAACCATCTTGCTCAAAGTTGTGCAGAGTTAGAAGATGTTGGTGTGAAATGATGTTCTGAATCTGTTGGGAGTTGAAACAAAAATCATTTTATGTGTTGTCCTGCTGCTGTTAATGGCAAAGAGCCCAGTGGGCATCACCCATACAGCACTTCCCAAAAATTCATGTTCTGAGTGTAAAGCTGAGCTTTGGCAAGAAGACAAACTTTTAGCTTCTCATGTATAAGTAATTCCTAAGGCAGGGAGGCAGTTACTGCCCTTCCCAGGAGGCTCTAGCAGGGCAGGAGGAGCAGAACTTGGGTATCCTGAGAACCAGAGCAATGCTTTGATTAAAAGATCCTTCCTTAACTCACATTATTTGACTCATGGTCGTGCTGTGGCCAGTGTACTGCTCCTTTTGTTTTACTTCTTGCTTTGACATTTAAGTTCTGCTCTCAGAGTTGTTTATTTAAAAGCATGGACTCAAAATCTTCTTTGAGTAAAAGTCATCAAATATTGATATATCCAGTACTCCTCTCTTTCCTTCTGCTACTCTATTTGTTGAGGTTTCTTTCTCATAGTGCAGCTGCACTGAGACTTTGTGAGCATCTGGCAATATTGCTTCTAGATGCCCTTCCATCCACTTGTGTTACTGATCTGGTGAAGTTCTCCACGGGGAATTAATATGTGGAATTTTTAGAGCTAAGGATTATGGCAGGGTCTGCAAAGAATAAGCAATGGGTCAGGTTGTGTGGACTTGGTTTACCTCAGAGGCACAGAATGTTCTTCAATGGTCACATAGGGACAATCTCAAAGTGGTGTTTTGTTTCTTAAACACTTAAGTGTAGTGGTTTAGGAGCAGCAAGTGTGTCTCAAGACAAAGAGTGAGGAAAACTGAACTGTTTTGTCTTTCAAGGACACACAACTGACAATAGAAGGGTAATTTCTGAACACCCTTCATTCTTTTCCTTCTATTCATGCTTAACCACAAGCAGGTTTCCATCTAACAGCTGTAGACCATGAATTAGGTCTCTTCTGTCACAGCTGCACAAGCTCCCCAGCTGTGGAGAGGAATAATGCTTCCTGTCCTCCAGAAGGACACTGGGGTTCCTGGGTGATCTGAGGAAGGACAGAGCCCCGAGTGTTCAGCTGAGTCACTAGGACAAAGTGGTTTGGACGATCAACAGCACTTGATGTTAATGTTGGTGAGGTGTTCTGTCACACTGGAGCACCCAAAGCTTCTGGGCAGCTTCTTGTCAAACTGTACTGGATGGACCACCAAAGTGGTAGGAGAGAGCTTGTGAACATGCTGCACGTAATGATCAAACATCTGAACTCACTGCTGCTGTCCACTGGAGAATGTCCTTCCACGAGGAGGTTTCTGCAGGGAATTTCTCCTTGAACTGCTTTGCAACAGCTTCTGGGGTGATCAGCTGCGGGTCATTCACGAATGCAGCCAAGATGTCAGCTGTGCCTCCAGACCCTGTCAAGATGAGCCAGGGAGCAGAATTCTCCAAGCCTCTGCAAATTCTCTGTGGTTTAAAAAGCACATTTTTACAATTAGTATATGGAAAGAAAATCTCATTCAGAAGAAGGATTTCTTGCAAACTAGGAGAACTGAAAGTACCTAAAGCAATTCTCTACAGAGTCAGTCCAGGCTCCTCTAAGCTATTGGGATTTCTCTGATTCTGTAGCAGGTTGTCCATATGTAGGCCCCTGACTACACTTCTTTCAATGACACATCTGCTGAGTAGCTGAGTATTTGCTGCCAAACTATTTCTTGCTCTGGAGTTGGGCAAGAAGCTAATGAGACTTAAACTATTGAGCCAATTGTTATATAGGGATTGATTTTGTTTGTTTAGTTTGGGTTTTTTTCTCTTAACAACTGTTGTAGTCCTTGGAGTGTATTATCCCATTTGTATGTAAGAAATTGATATCCTAAAAAACTGCAATCAGTTTTCCATTCCCAGCACAGGCAGATTTCGGGCAGCTCCAGCCAGTCACCTTTGGTCTCCCAGTCACTTTGTTCCCTAAAACTTTGAAAAGAGGATTTATAGGTTGTCATATGTGATTTTTCAGCACCAGAGAAAACAGTGCCATATTTAGCTTCTAGAAGGAAAGAGAGATTTCTAACACCAGTATGTGTTTTGGTACAGCTGACAAAGACATGACAAGATACAGGGACTGGAAACTGAAACTAGAAAACATCACCAGGAATGAGTCCCCTTTGTGAAAGAGGTTACCAGCTTGTGTGGCAGCCTTATCATGTGGAAACATTAAATTATGGTTAAATATCTCTCTAAAGATACTGTAGAGTATTGCTTTTCACCTGAGAGTTTGATTTTAAAAATGCCATGTGATTTCGAAGCAGTAGAAAATTAAAATACCAGTAAAAGTAAAACAGAAATCAAAGGGCAGAGCTGGTTTCTGTGGGTTTGTTTTGGATTCTTCATACTCTGAGCTGGCAGTGGAAGCTTTACTGATCAGCTGGTGCCTATTCAAAAGGAAATATTTCTCCCAAACAAATACTGGCACATTTAATATTAACAGAACTCAGTTCTTAATGGTGTAGATAGAAATTTGACTTTATGTAAAGTTCCAATACATGTTTGTCATCCAGCCAAATTTTCCATTAATTACTTAGCACTGGTCAATTTATTTTTCTAAAGTTACAAACAGCTTCTTACCTCAAGTGTGCCTGGTTCTCCATTCACCAGTAGGCAGAGCACAGGGATCTCAATGCTACCTGTTCCTGTCAAATAAAGGGGTTATTTGTTACAAGTCAAAACCTTTCACAAAACTATTGTTCAAAATACTTCTCCTGTTACGTGCTTTTGAGAACCTACCAGAACATGAGCCCACAGAAGGTGGGTGGCTGCAGAAGCAAGAGGCAAAGGGGGAGAACCTGTGACCTGGCAGATGGGCCCTAGTCTAAGACTTGGGACTAGACATTGCCTTGGATACCTGGCAAGCAGGTCAGGCTGTGTCCACCTCCTCACACCTCAACCTCAGAAGCTGGATGTTGGCTCTTCTGTATGTCACAGCACTGTTGACTTTTAAAGTTATTTATTTACTGCAAGGGATCAGAGGGTGGAGTAACGGAGCTGCATTAGGGTGCAAGATAAGATTGTTGGGTTTTCAGAGAGGTTTGTTAGGGTTTTGTGGTTTATATTAAGATACAGTTGGAAGGGAAAAGCTGCCAGTTTGTCCCAGTGCTCTGCATGTGCAGGAAGGTGTGGTGGAATCCAGGAGAAAAGGCTGATGAAAGGAGGATCTAAGGATATGAAGAGGCTGATTGTGTAGACCAGTTTGGGTGAGATGAGGCAGGTAGTTGATAGGAACCATTCATGCTTTATTACTCTGCTTAAAATTCCACCCAGCACAATCTAATGTGGTGATTATTAATAACATTCTTACACATTTAAACCAAATGCTAATGAACCATTTAATGTGTCACAGCAGCAGAGGAAGAAATGTTGTAGACATCCCTGTCCTTAGCCACCTTCCCACAGGAGCACATTTATTTCTAGGTGGTTTATACTGTGAATGCTGAACTTTATCTGAAGGTGGCTATGGGTTGGCCTAAAAGAGCTCAAGCAAAACAACAGCATCAGGAGATGAATGGCTCTTTCAGTTGGGAGATAAAAGGCACTTGGTTCAAACAATTTTTTTGATGTTTCCCTTTGTAGGTCTCCCAGAGCAGCACACAGATCTCCTCTTACCACTTGTTGGGTCTGTTGTGAGATGACTACAGAGATAAAAACCAGATAAAAGCCATATTCAAACCAGGACATAAGGTAGAGCTGAGCTGTAGCCAGGAACTTCATTTGTTTTAGTGATGGCACAGCATTGCTGTGCCTCTATACAGGGATTCTCTGCATTGAAGTGTGGCCTCTGACTACAGCATCCTCCAAATCTATTTATGACTTCAAATATTCTTAATTTGCCACAGATGTAGATAAAATTTAGCAGGAGGAGGGGTGGGGGGATTCTGATTTTATGCTGGGAAGGTAGGAACTTAACTGCAAAGAATACTGAGCATCTCAAAAATTTGCTCCGAATGACTCTTAAGTATTTTTTAAACCAGGGAAATTCTGCATGACCTTATTAAAATGTTTTACTTCAGTAAAGTCAGATAACTTTGCTCAGCTTGAATATAAATGAGCTTAAATGAACAACATTGGTTTTGTTTATAGATGTCACTGGATTCAGTGAAATATTTGTCAAATGAATCAGCATTTTTGGACAGAAAATTGCTCCACTGAGATCTGTTCAGTTGGATTTGGCTTGCAGCAGAAAGAGCCTCAGCCCACCAGTACAGACCACTTGTGGTGTCTCCTCTCTGAGTGATCAGATAAGAATCCTTTGGGTGCATTCCTGCTCTCAGGTACCTCTGTGCAACCACACCGTGGTTTCATTGATGTGTACAAATGTGCCTGAGCTCTTCCTTCTGCTCCAGCTGTGTGAGCATCACAGAAATCAAGGAAAGGTAACAGTAATGGGATTAGCACAACAACAGTATTCTCCCCCCAGATAGCAGTGGGAGGCCTGCCCAATACTCAGCTCTCATTATAAACCAGGGTCCCATCAGTTGAAATGGCCATTAGATGCTAGGTTGTTCACCCAGGATAAGATTTATCCTGAAATAAATATGGCTTAAAATATGTCACAAGGCTTTGGAACAAGCCTTTTCTTCCAGTGTGGGAGCAATTCAAGACCCTGTGTGGGAGAGCAGATAAAAATATACAGCAATGAACATCCCTCTCTTAGAGCCACTGGTTAAGACACTTAAAGGTGGATTCATTTTCCATTTGTTGTGTTTTAAGGCAATTGGAGCTATGCTTTGGAGATCAGCTTTGAGCTAGGTTTAAGGAGAGGGGATAAAAGTCAGGATTTTTGGTTCAAAGAGCAGCTTTGTCAACTTCAGAAGTCACCTTAGCTCTGTCTCTTACATAACCAGTATGTTTACTCGATCTTGCCTATGTAGATGATTGTTGGGTTTGAGGATTGGACTTGCCTTTGATAAGGCCAAGGGCCCCCAAGCACCACTGTAATATCAATATTATTTGCTAGCATTTCTATACAGAGTCTGCTTACCCCCATATCCAGTCCTCTGCTCTGAAATGTGCTTTTCCAAGGCCAGACGTAGCTCAGTGGTTCCATCTGGCTCATCTGGGGTTATGTGATCCACCAAAATAAAATGGGAATGGTTGTGGTCCAGGGAATAGAGTGGGCCCTGGATGTTATCATCTGACTGGTAGTGTACAAGACTTTCGTTCTAGAGAGAGGAGGAGAGATATTAGTGTTCTACAAAACACAGCCCATGGCTTTGTGTTAGCTGTGCCCTGGAGCTTCCCTCTTGGGCTCTGCAAAATATAGTGACTTCAGCCATCATCTCTGGAATGTAGGCATTCAGTAGAGGTTTTGGGAATGTTTGTTGGCCAAATGGAAAGGGACCATGAGACCTGATAATTGTGGATGGAGCTGTAATGTCTCAGAGGGGGCAAACCTATTTATGTTGGTGGTGTTTTGTCCGTGTTTAGCCCAGTAGGTGTTAGCCTGCTACGTGTCCATAGCAATTTAAATGCAGCCTTATTTAATTGACAGGGATATATGAGATCTAGTGGTTATTCTCAGCTTGGAAATTGCATTCTAAAAGAGTGAGTGACAGGCAGACTTTAGAAAGTGCCATCTTAGCCTTCCTTTTGGGTGAGGGGTGTTATGTCTTGAAATTATTTATCAATGAATTTTTGCATAAAACCACTGTCTGGGTAAAACAGAACCCCCCTTATAGTCGTCTGTTCTGAGGGCTGCACTACATATGGTCTTCCATGCACACACTTCTTCTAGCTCCTTAATAAATCTTTCTTTCCCACTGTTCCACATCCACTCTGCTACTTCATTCCTAGCTGCAAGCCAGGCTGTAAGCACCTGGTTATTCTTTTTGTAGCTTCATGATCATCATTTTCATCTCCAGTCCTGTTGCAAACAAGCCAGATTAAAACAACTGTTTAAAATCAGTATTTCCTTCCATCATGCCTCTTTTCCAAGTCTTTTACTTCCTTATCTCTCTCTCATTTGTTGGGGAAAGCTGGACACAATTTTTCTTCAAATTTAGTTTTGACAGAGGGTGTTGCTGTTGTTCTGCAGCCATGTAACTTTAAGCCTTGATCTGGCCTTTCATTAGGACCCAGAGGCACAACAGCCAATTGAAAAAGGCCCAAGGGGATTTTCCTATTTAGTCTCTGTAAAAGTGGGAGTGATCTTGCAGTGATATTTAAACCATTAACACAGAGGAGGTGGGAGGGATCCACTGATTTCAGGGCTTGTTTTGCTCCTTGTTAGCTCTATTTTTATACACCAAGCTGCTTGTGTAGTGCCAAGTGTAAAGAGAACTGTGTTTAGATGAACATCCCCATCTATAGTTCCTTTATTGTGAAGTTACTGACCAGAATAAGAATGTCTTTGGGTGGAAGTGGTGCCAGAAGTCATAGGGTCAGGAGCACTCCACATGAAATATTCCTTGACAAAGAATTTGGGCTTCAGTTAAGGGGGAGAAAATCCAGTGCAATAAAAAAATCACTGTGCTGCTGGTTGGGAAAGATCTAGATGCATTTTGATCACCTAGAAATAGTTTGCATTTGCCAAAGCAACTTTCCTGAACAAAATTCACAAACTCAATGAACTGAATTCTTTCCCCGAGGTCCTTCCAGACACAAATAGTCTGAGGTCTTCCAGCTCAAGAGTCCCACCTGGCAGAGCACCCAGGCAGCTCTCAGCTAAAAGGACAGAAAAAGGGGAAGCCTGATGGCAATAAATTACTGCTGTGGTCTGGCCATCTCCCTGCTGCTGGCTGCTACCTGCAGCCCTATCTGGGAGAAGAACTAGGAGCCAGTTCAAAGGGCTGCTTGTCATTTGTTTCTTAGTTTGTGCAGGGAAGTAAAAGAGCAGTGAGGAGCTGTCAGTCCTTGTCCTCACACACCTGCTTTATTGCTGTGGTATTCTGCTTAGGACACACAAGAAGGTCATGTCATAATTTCTTTTTTTTTCCCCACCTCCAGTTCAATCCATCAGCAACTTGTCTTCACATTTTCAGCCACTGTGGGTTTTTTTAGATGAAGTTTTTTATTTGTTTGTTGTGTTGTTTGTTTTTGGTTTTTTTCCCAAGAACTTTGATTGCTTTGTCCTGAATGGTGAAGCCCCCAGAGCTCCCAGTAACTGGATGAAATCCTGCATGGCAGCCTTCTTGACCTGGTGTGCTGAGCAAGTTTTTGCATATTAGGCTCCAGTTCAATGACTACTTAACAAAACTTGGCCTTGAAATATTTATGGCTTGTGTTCCATGCTAGAAAACACACTTTTTACAGTATTTATGAAAGAGCTTGGAGTAAGTGCTTCTGCAGTAAGTGGTAAAGGGAAAAAAGTATTAAAGCTGCCTTATGTATGATTTTTCTTTTTCTTTTTAAATTTTTTATTCCTGAGGTTCATCCTTGCTGTTGTGGCTGAGCCCATGTCTAAGGGTGTCATCTGCTGGACATCTGCAGAATCGCTGCCCACTAGACACTGCAGGGCACAGACTCTTTAGTGCTTAACAATCCCTCCTGCTCTTTCTTTCTGTTTTCCCCCAAAACACACTTTAAACCTCACTTCTATTTTTAAGTTGTTGTGCCTACTACTTCCAAATTTTGTAAAGGTGCAGCTTATTTCTGAATAATCCTGTCTCACAAGTGGAATAAGCAAAAAATACCTTAGTGTTGTCCAGAATTTCCCTGTGCTGGGTTTTGCTGAGGGAGGTTATTCCTATGGCAATGACTCTGGCTTTGGATGAAGTACTGGCCAGTGCATGGTCTCGAACTGCTTGCACCAAGTGTCTGGTTATTCCTACACGTAAAGCACTGGTGAAAATCCAGGCATCTGAAATTGGTTTTGGAAAAATAGTTAGAGAATTTCTTTATAATTGAAAGACAACGAAAGACAAATGTTATAATTGAATGTGTTTGTGTGTCGAGTAACTTTACTTGCAGTACTTGATTTAAGGGTTGGGTTTTTTAGATAAACTGATGTAACTTTTAGAAATAAAATATGTACAAATTATGTAACACTTTAATAAGAGAAGCAAGAAGAAGTTGTATGCCCAAGCAAAAGTGCTTCATGTATCATATGATGCAATGTTCCCTCTTTACCCTGATGTCAGGGTGCCCATCAAGAGTGCTGTGTCCAGTCTACAGTCACTGTCCAAATGTGAGCAGAAACCTCACTAAACCAAGCAGGTCTGATTGTTGCTCAAGGGTGAGCAGTGGAACAGGGTGGAGGAAGCTCTTGGCTTGAACTGAGGACTAAACAGGACTGGCAGCAGCAGAGCTTGGGCACAACCTGCCTAATCAGATGTTCTTTCTCTTGTTCTTGCATGTGTTGGAGAGTAGGATTTACAGCAGTGTTGTTACAGTGAGAAAGACTTTGGAGAACCTTGGGTAAATGGCTAGCCAACCTCTCTCAGATATGTAACATAAAGTAACTGGAGACCTTGATGCTGTCCAGTCTTGAGCATAGAAGACAGCTGGAGATAGAGAATATCTGTGTGGTATGAAAGTACCAAAAAGAGCTTCAGCATTGGGCTGTCTCATTATTAAAAACAAAACTGCTACAATCTTCTCTGGATGAGTGGAGCTAAGCCAAGAGCTTGCTGTGAAATGCTTACAGATATTTCACTTAGCTTTGCAGGTATTTTCATAAAGCTATGAGGAGAAAAAAAAATTATCTTAAATCAAAGCCACTTCCTTGCATGTTCCCAGACATTGGTTAGTTTGGGTTTTAGACACTTTTCACTACTCCTGTCGTTCATGGGAACAGCCAGAGAGAAAGCAAGCTGAGTTTTTGTGTTATACATCACCAAGGTCTTTTTGCTTCAACTTGAGTCTAATCAAGGGCTGTGTGACTAACAAAGTCTGTTCAACATTTAGATTTGAAGAAAACAAGCTTCAAAAAATAAAAAACTGTCGTAATGTGATTTTGACTGGAAGCTAAAAAGTGAGAATGGAGAAAGCAAGAATACTTATTTTTGACTTAAATTCACTCCTGTTGAAGTCAAATTGCTGGGCTCTCCTAAGAGTTACTGTGCTCTGGTACTAAAAAGAGATGATGTACTTGATCCCATCTCATGCTATCTTTCTAGTTTCAGCCCTGAGGGAATAATGTCAGATGATTTTACACTTCAGGAATCCTTGCCTAAAGTAATTTGGCTTGGAAAAACTTATTTTTGCTATTCCTAGTGCAATAGCTTTCATTTTCAAAGCTATTTAAATACAGGTTGTAGGTTTCATTCAGCAAAGCCTTGAACTTCCAGAGATAATCATGTGCATGAAAAGATCACTGGATACTAGGTGTGAAAATCCAGTAAGAATATAAATTTCTTCTTTGAAGCCTAGAGCACTGACCTGTGCTTTGAGCTGCCTTTATGAGTCCTTTTTTTAAGGTGTTCCGTAGCCAAGGCTTCATCTGGAAATTTTCTTCTTCCCCAACTAAAGAGACAACCAGATTGGGAGCAGGTAACTTCCACTTGTTAAGCATGACTTCAAAGATAACTCCAGGATGGATGGTACTTGGGACCTTAATGAACTTCAACAAAGCAAACAAAAAACAAACACTGAATAACAATGGGACAGTAGGAAACAGCAGAGATTGTTCATGGTGAATGCAGGGGGAAATTTATCTTCAACTTCATTATTTAAGAAATATTCATTTGAACAAGATCTGATGGAGAACTAAATACTGGGATGAATTTAGCAGGCTTCTGTATAATTGCCATCTCACTAATTGGATTATTTCCATGGGTTAATTCAGTGTTGCAGGATGATATATTACTCTCTCCTTTAATGCTGCTGTTCCTCTTCAGCTGCCCTCAGTTCCATGGCAGCCTTGCAAAGCCAACAAATATCTTGGGAAGTTTTTTTCTGGACTAACTGAAATATTTGCCTGATTTCATGTTTCTTAAGGATATGTTACATGGATCTGTCCCTTCTTGCTGTTCTGTATATATTTGGGTTTTGTGCTTAAGACTTGACAATGAAACAATCTTAAGGCAGATTTCTGATCCCAGGAATTCCTTCTGCTCTAGCACCAGCAAAGGACAAGGGAGGAGATGGGTCTGTCCATGTACAACCTTCTCTGTGTATTAGCAGAACAGAGAGGGGGAATTTAAAGGAGAACCTTGAAACAGCTCAAAAAGATGTTTAAAATGTTGAATTCCATAGTGATTTATTTTTGGCAGAGAGGTTAAAACAGGGAAATGTTGCAAACTGAAGGAAGCTGGGCACATGACTGGTAGTGGTTGTTTTGAAGAAAAAGTGATCAACTGTACTTGTTCAATGTCAGTGCAAGTCAAGTGATTGATAACTATATATTAACAGGCCTTATTTTCAATCACATTGATGTTCAGGAAGGTACAGTCCCCACTCTGAGCACAATGTGGCACCTTGACCCTCACTAGTACAGACGTAAAGGCTGAACAGCAGCAGTGGCATTAAAGGGTTAAAGCTCCTCAGGGCTGTACCTTGCCACGTTTCTTCCCAGAGGCTGTGAAGTCGATCTCTCCTGTGCAGTGTGGCAGCTCTCTTCTGAAACCTTCCTCTTTGTCTTCCTCCATTGAACTCGTGAGGTGATCACCAGCAGACCAGGGTGTTGGCTGAGGTGACAGAAAACTGGAAAATGAGAAGCTGTATAAACTGGAGAGACTACAAAAGCCATTGATTTACATCTAGCTGAGTTTTAAAGTCAAATCTTTTACTCTTTTACTATTGTGCTTATAAGGTGTAGCTAAAACTGGAGGTGTTTGTACCAGGTGTTGGACGTTGTATACAAGAGGAGGCAGATTCCCCACCAGAGCTGTGTGACTGAAGTTCTAAAAAGGCATGAAGGACCAAGGCTCTCCCAACTTCGGTTCAGCAGCCAGAAAGCTGAGTGGCAAGGTGCAAGATCCTGCAACCTGCCCAAAGTCATGTGGGGTGTCTTGTAGCCCAAAGGTGACCTTAATTCTGCAAGAAAGAGGAGCCTCAGCCACAAACTGTTGCAAGCAAGAGTAGAGCTGTGTTGGGGAGGAACTGAGTCATGGTTTCTTGATGTCATTGTACGTCATGCTACTATGACTGATGTTATCCAATGTGAACACTAAATAACTAAGTGATGACATTGTGTTGGTCTGAAGATACTTTAGGAGAGGTTTGCTCTCTGTTTGCTGCAGGAATAGCCAAAGTATTTAAGGCCAGGCTGTGCTCAACAAGAACATCCAGTTCAAAAGGCAGGTGGTTTTCTCTGTATGGGGCTGCAGGGATGATGGTGAGTAATCTGTCCTAGAGCAAAGGTCATCTAACAAGAGCTGTTCTGCATTACATGAGACACTGAAAAGTTCTGCTTGCTTTTCTCTACGTTCCACTTTGATAGAACTACGACTGAAAAATACAGATTTCAACTTGTTGCCTTGTTTTTTTCCTTTTTAAAGCAAAGCTCTCTCCCCTCTGCCTTCATCTGCATATTTGAGTACATACTCAGTCCTTTACCATTGCTGGCTTATCACAACGATCTTCTCATCAACCCTGTATTAATCTCTATTTTCTAGTCCAAGAGATTTGCTGTGGACTAAAGCGAGTCAAACTAGCAAGTGTCTCCTGGGTCTATTGGGATGCTCCAGTAGAGGGAGCAGGTCCTCCAGCTGTCCCCTGGGCTGGGAAGTCTCTTGGAATCCTGGCTGCTTCACCACTCCTGCCTCTGTATTTTCTTCTCTTCTTTTATGTTTTCTGTGCAAATGTTGTTTGGAGTTGCCTTTTCCTCTGATCTGCCTCTGAAAAGAGGATATGGAGCCCCTGTCATGGTTTGTTTCCCCTACAGCTATTCCATACCTCTGTATCCACTCCCCAAACTCCTGTCAGAAATCACTACTTTAAAGATGTTCTCAGTCTCCTCCCTGCCTGTGAGCTGGTCACTTCTGGAGAGAAGGTTTATTCTGAACACCAGGAAACCAGACTAGTCTGGTTAAGAGTCTTACCTAAAAGAACTTCTTTTAATTTGGCTTCACAGATAGAACCCAAGTGGATAATTTTAAGTTCTAGTTAATATTTAGTTCTAGATCCTCACTTGTAAAATGTGATCATGTGGTTACCTGTGACTTCTCTTTTGAATAAAGACACTGAGCTGCTGAGATCTATAAGGAATATTCTTGCATTGGGATGATTATTTATTCCTGAAATAGCACATGATTTGATTTTCAGCTCAGGAATTCTGGTTCTCAGTGGTGGTGAACAACAGGGACAGAAGTAGGTGAGATGTAGAAACAGAAGCTTTCTTCACAAGTTTTTATAAGACTGGGAAGTGAGGAAGGCACCTGGTAACTGGCACTGCAGAGGGCATGACTATTTTCCCTTTTTTTTTAAATCAAGCAGTCTCTGAACCATGACAGGCTGAGAGCTTAGTTTGGGGAAGTATTACTTTATCTTTCCATCCTGTTCTTATACCACTTCTGCAGCATCCCTGCTGGCCACTGTCTGTGATGGGATACAGAGCTAAGTGGAATTTGTTATGATCTCCTACAGCAGTTCTTGTGTTCACATTCCATGCCAGATCTTCCAGCATCAAGAGCAGAGAAGTGGTACTGAGAGAATGGCAAAACAAGCCCCAAAATTATGCAGGATTCTGAATGGTGTCCATGCAAGAATTGAGTGTGGCCCAATATGGAGCTGAGAATCAACACTAGATGAGATCCTGGGCTGTTAGGGAGTTTTCTGCATGGAGCTTTCACAGATAAAGCCAATGAGCAACACCAAATAGCTTGTGTGTGTGTGTGGTTTGTTTGTTTTTCTTTTAGTGGGATTTGACAGTTTCTCCTTTATCTGTTGTTTGACTTCCACAGAATAAATACTGTGACTTTCAGTATGACTGTGGCAATGGACAGGTGTAAATGTTCCTCATCAGTGCAAAGTTTCACCCAATGGTGCTAATGGAGCAAGGAAATGTTCCTTTGGTAGTTAAAGGGGTAGGGAAGAAGATTTTAAAGGTTAATCTATAGATACTATACAAGTGGGGGGTGAAAAATCCCAAACCAGGAGTTCCTTATTTGTGAATGTTACAAAATGGCCAGAAAAACCCTTGCTGCATAAGATTTGCAGATGTGGTTCTTAAAAGGTTGACCACATGAAATGTTTCCTTGCCCTCCTGTAGTGGAGCTTCAGCACACACTGCTAAGTCAGCACAGACCCCAGTCGCTCCCTAATATTTGCAGATATATTCAGAAGAGGATAGAGGCAGCTCTGTCACTGCCTCCTGCATTGTGAAGACTTCTGTTCTTAAAAACCATGTGGACTTCTGCAACCTATGTAATAGAATCATAGTTTTGGGGAGTGCCTTTCTCCTGGGTTTAGTTCAGTCTTGTTCTGCTTGGTTCCAGCTATCAGATAAGTCTCTGGTGGCTTCAGGGGCTATTGTTTTGACTCTCCAGGCTGTACTAGATTGCAAGTGTGCCAGGTCACAGTAATTGGGTCAAAGTCATGGCATTCCACAGCAGTCAGCTTAACTACGGCTGGATTGCATCATGGTGACATCACTGAGTATCATGTAATTGCCAGACTGGAACAATTCCATCCCTTGGGAAAGAACAGGCAACGAGGAAGAGGAGCAGGGTCTGAGCACCTTTTGGATGAGAGGACAGGTAGGAAGGAAAACAGAAACCAAAGCTGTAAACCCACTTGGATGAAAAAACATGGGGTACGACCAATGCTGCTTTATTTTCTCCCTTTCCTTAGACTATTTTTTGTTAAATTTTTTTAGAATATTCTGACTTTTAAAAAATTCTAATTTTAAAAGTTCTCCCCCCTTCCATTATCTATGAGAGTGCCAATGTATTAAATTTGATTAAAAGATTGCTTAAAGGCAATCAACCAGAAATACTTAAGGAGTGCAGGGGGAAGCCACAAGAATCTTGGCTGCCCCAACGTGTGCATTCCTATTTTAAATTTTGTGTGTATATATATATGGAGCAGTCTTGCTGTAGCTCTGGTTCAGACTTAAGTACAGATTTTTCTATCTAGGCTGCTGCTACATGTTTAAGTTTGTAGGTCAAATCCTGTCCCAGATGTTCCTATTAACTATAAATGCAAACATCTATGGAAAGAATGTACCTCTTGTGATCACCAGATTTGAAATATAACCTAGAAAACTATTTCTAACTAGCAAAGCAAGTTAAGACAATTATGAGGAAAAGACGATTGCCAGTTCCACCTACATCTGGAAATGTGAGTCAATGTCACCTACGTTAGGGGTGGCCTGATTAAATCATTGCAGGTGTCAGCCAGGCTCATGAATCACCATTTCTGTAACCTCAGGAGCTGTTAGAATTGTACCATCATACAACCAGTGCCTGTGATGCTGGAGTCTGCAGGTACCATCATACAACCAGTGCCTGTGATGCTGGAGTCTGCAGGTCCTAAAGCTGTTTAGCTCCTCATTTTGAGTGGTCCTTACTTCTTATTTTGGGCTTCTAGATTTCTGGGCTGCAAGGAGGAGTAATTTCAGGGGAACAGTTGTGGTGGCTGTAGGGACAATTTACAAGGGGATCCCTGCAGGGATTCTTTCCTGAAGGATTTATCTGGTAAAAGTGATGAGAGCAGAATGACAGAGGAACATGTTGACACTGACGTACATCCCTTTCTGGACTGTTCTCCCTCCTCTCTCCTCTGCCATACCTTCTCTCCCCAGCCTGCCTTTCCCCTACAGCTCCTCACTGTTCCCTCCAGCTTTCCCCAGGCTCTTCCCAGCTCTTGTTGCTGCCTCTGGGCCTGCTGTGGATGGGCAGCTCTTCTTCCTTGTGTGGTAACAGATGATTCACCTCCAGGTGGGTGACGAGAACATGGGTCTGTTGCATCCTTCCTTTAGATTTTATCCAGGGTTAGGCTGTGTCCTGGGAAGGAAGTGAGGTCAGATCTGAGCATTTCAAACATCTCTTGTGAAAATGGGCCCAGGTAAGGGATGGGTTGACCTCCATTGTTGTCTTTAGGGGTAATGGTTCGATTAAGAGAGGAAGCCTATGGTAGTCATTAGGACTTAGCTGCAGTAAGAATTCTCCTCCATACTAGTGCACTGAGCAGCAGGCTGGACACACCCTGAGCTGTAATTGCTATCGGGTTCCCCCACCCCCTCAAGAAGTACATTTGAATATATAGGTGAGGTGGTTAAATACAGTAATACAGTAGGCCCAGTATGATGTTAAATCAGTCTCAAAGCCCCCCCTTGGCTTCAGCAACAGATGGAGCAAATCTGTTGGCTTAAAAACTTTAGAGGAAGCTTGCATGTGAGGCAAAGGAAAACTGCAGCAGTATCCAGTGCCCTTACTGGTGCAGGGTGAGCTGGTAATCCTAATGAGAAGTGAGCCTTAACCATGAGAGGGCTCATGGTAACGATGCAAGTGAATAGTAAGGGGGAAACTACAATGGGGACTAATACAATGAACTTTACTTGAGCAGGAACAAGTGACTTCCAACACATGTGATGGGAAAGCATTGGCTACATTACAGCCTCTTGGAAAGGATCTAAGGGTTCCAGGCAGAGCAAACCTAAGTGAGCAATGTTATGCTGTGCTGGCAAGAGAGAAATGCCATCTAGGACAGTCTAAACAGGCTAGGCTGGGTGAAGTCATCCAGCTGCTTGGCAGAACAGCTTTAGCTGCAATATTCTGGGTTTGGGTGCCAGGTTTCAAGGGAATTGCAGATCAGCTGGAGAACGTTTGAGCAAGAACAGACCTTGCACTGAAAGAAAAGGAAAGCTTGAGCAAATTAGAGTTCTGTAAGGAAATGCAGAGAAGGCTGCTCCTATGAATAAAGGCTGAGAGAGTTGGGGTTGTTCAGCCTGGAGAAGAGAAAGCTCTGGGGAGACCTTATTGCAGCCTTTCAGTACTTAAAGGGGTCCTACAGGAAAGATGGGGACAATCTTTTTAGCAGAGCCTGTTGGGACAGGACAAGGAGTCATGATTTTAAACTAAAAGAGGGAGATTTAGACTAGATACAGAGAAAAAATTTTTGATGCTGAGGGTGGTGAGCCCCTGGCCCAGGTTGCCCAGAGAGGTGGTCGATGCCCCATCCCTGGAACCATTGCAGGTGAGGTTGGACAGGGCTCTGAGCAGCTTGCTCTAGTTGCAGATGTCCCTGTTCTCTGTAGGGTGGTTGGACTAGATGACCTTGAAAGGTCCTTTCTGACCCCAACCTTTCCATGATTCTAAGGGAAAAGGTGAATGGAACAGCCTCCCAGAGCAAAGGGATGAAAGGGAAGACATGTTCTTTCTATTTGTGGCTGGGACAACAAGTAACAGGCTCAAGGGGAGAATGGGAAGAAGGCTGCCCAGGGATCCAATAGTAACCACAACCAGAGAAATACTTCCTTGGAAAGAATGGAAACCCTTATGGCACTGGTCAGGGAGCAATTAAAGCAACCAGGCCATAGTCTTTGATTGTGTTGGGATCTGTATATCGTGACCCAAAGAACTTGACCTTAACCTGCATGTTATTGCAACCCTGAGAGTTGGATACACATCTGCAGCTCCAGGTAGACCTGTGCTTATGTAACTTTACATGGAAATACTCCTCCTGACTTGAGTTCAAGTGCTCACTCAAGGAAAATTGCACCGGTGAGTTCCCTGGGCCAGTGCCAGCAGCAGTGGAATGGAATTACTTGCTGCCAATAGGAGCTATGTTTTCTTTCCTATTTTCAATGAAAACATGATAAATATGGAGAACAAAACAGATGCAGGGGATCAGAATAAAGAAAAGCAGAGAAGTGAAGGGCAAGGACTGCAAAACTCATATTCAATTTCAGCATGTGGTCCAAAGATGAATTGGATGGACTCTAACCAGTGTGTATGTTTAAGTGTGAAGAAACAAACCCAGTATTTTAATCAAGGGTAAATGCAGTGGGGAAGGGGAGGTGTGAAAAGGCATCAACTAGAATCCAGGAAGGGAAGAATACATAAACCTACTGTGGGAATATAAATACATGATGTGAGACAAAACTAAGTATTTGTTAGGGAAAATAAATGCATAGTTATCTGTGTGAGAGACTGATGTATGAGAGACATGTACAGTTATAGTCTTGCTTATATTCATGTTTCAGCTTTGAGAAGTGTTTGTCAGGAATTAGTAGACGGAAATTCTGGTAATGATGCATGAAATGTTTCTGCATCACAGCCCAGTGACAAAGCAGAATCATCTGCCACGATTGCCAAGGAATTGCTAAATAAAGCATGAAGACCTAGGGATGGTGAAATACCCCAGCAGAAACCATGGCCAGCTGTCCCACACGGGGCTTTGTCGTGCCTGTAGCAAATAAATCTTGGAGAACTGCAGGAACAGGAACAGGGAACAAAAGAAATGTGACTGTCATGACAAAAGCAACTGGAACTGTGTACATGACACTTCTCTCATGTTCACACAGGAGGGCTGAGGAAAGTCACTAAGAGCTGGAGGGATGCAACAGCAAATAACCCCTAGTTTGACTGAGAGAGGGAGGTGAGCTGGGGGTGACAGCAACCTTGGGAATGTGCTCACTGACTGGAGACTATGGGCTGGCAGACACAGGGACAGACAGGAGCAAATGTTGATGGAAACAAGGAACTTGGAGCAAAATCATGTAAAGAAGTGTAGAAGTGGCCTAGCAAAATGGAGCATGGATTGAGCTTCCAGATCTGTGAATTAGGAAAAAGTTCTTTAACATGAGGGTGATAGATCAGTGGAATGGGCTGCCCAGAGAGGTGGTGGAGGCCCCATCCCTGGAGTCCTTCAAGGCCAGGCTTAATGGGGCTCTGAGAAACCTGCCCTAGGTAGAGATGTCCCTGCTTGTGTAGGGAGGTTGGACCAGATGACCTCTAGAGGTCCCTTCCAGCCTCAAACATTCTATGATTCTATAAATTGGCCCTACTAGAAGCTTTCAAAACCATCAGTGTTGTCAGTTACCTTCCTAGAACTGCAGTGGTTATAGAAGGTTATATAAAGTAATTCCTCTTTGCTGTATCTGCACATAGTCAATAACTGGAACAACATTATTTTCAAAACCCCATCAACAACAGCAAGCTCTGAAAAGACATGTGGGGGAGAGATTCTTGTTCCTGAAGCCCTGGGGGCTTTGTTTTATCATTTCTAGGGTACAGCTCTGGAGCCTGTTCCTTCCTGTAATGGCCAGGACACAAAGGTGGGAGGCAAATCAAGTATTTTATCCATCCCTTCCTGGGAGAGTGGATTGTGCTTTGGTTTGGATAAGTGTTAGCACCAGGCCTTTAACAAATTAATGTGCAAAATACTAATGCAAATACAGGTGCTTTGTCTCTCTTCTTTTTGTCTTCATCTGCTTAACACAGAGAGAGCACCAGAGGCTATTTGAATAATGTACTCCTGGTGGGTTTGCAGAAGTTTGCATATGGGTGTCAGCAGGTGAATTTTATAGATGTGAATTTATTCCAGGGAGGAAACCTGAGAGAGTGGAGAGGTGATAAAAGGGAAATGTAGACATCAGGGAAGTAAAGAATGGAAGTAGATGGAACAGATGAGAGAAAACACTCAGCAACACTGCTCCATTACAAGAAAGACCTTGGTGGTGTTTATACAGCCCAAGGTATCTGGGGTGGGGGAGAAGCTGCCACCAGCTTCAAACCCTCCCTGACCTCCACTGCTCTGTTCCCACAGCATGGCAGGCTCTTTGAAGCTGTGCCAGCAGCTCTTTGTGTGGCCTCACAGCGAGTCCCACTGAGCTAATTTTAAAAGAACTTATTTTTGCCAGGTAATTTCTCAGCAGAATGAGTTCCCTAACGTGGCATAGGGCATGGCAGGCAAAGAGGGGATTGGCAAAGCCATGGCTGTGGCTTGTGCTGAAAGAAAACACAACAACTTGGGAATAGTTCCCATTGAAAACAAGGGCTTCAGGAAGGGCAATGTTCAGATAAAGCAGACAAAACCACACCTGAAGACTTTAGTGGAAGCTGGATTGTGTGTGGGCACTGGCAAAGGAGTGCTATTGAAAATGAAGGACACAAGTTTTAGAAAATAAAAAGGATCCCTACTTGGGAACTGGGAAGGCTTGAAATACTCTTGTGGGGTTTTGCTCAGATCAGCTGGTACCCTTCATTAAGGTCTTAATGTATCATACTTGTAGAATCTGCACAAATTCACCAATGTTAGTCTTGATGCCAACAGCTGAAATCACAATGTTAAGCTCAGCACCAGTCTTTACAAACTCCACTTTAAAGCTATGCTAAAATAATCTTTACCTCTTTTCAAGTTTGTCATGTGTACAATATTGTTAATATTTCACTTTCATGCTTGTAGCCATGCATTCTTTTATAGAAAAGAACAATTTTTACAGGGGTTGGGGGAGGAACCCCTTCACTGTGTGTTTCCTTGCAGGACTGCTTTCATTATCTTCTATTTATAAGAGCTTGTTCAGTGCTTTAGGCAAATTTTATAAGCTCGAAGGGGAAGTATATTCAAAACCAAGAATCTCTTTTGCATAAACCATATACAAGGTGCACTTTGAGAGTTCCAAGCCTTAGGAAAATTATTTAGTGTGATTTGTCTCTTAAATATAACAAAACTACAGGTTCCATTTTGAACTCGGTGCATCATGCAAAAAATGGTGCTGGCAAAATTGTTCCTCAACAATGGAAAAACTTAGAACAGCTGAGACATGAATCTCTCTTTACTCTTAACTACAAACCTGAAGCTGCATTTGGATGTGGTTGTGGATTTCAGGAAGCCTGGGGCTCAAGCACCTGAGTTCACTGGGTGGTGGTGCCCATTTAGAAATCAGACCCTATGATGTGTGTTTAAAATCTCTTTATTGGAAATGTGGTTCTCTTGCATATAGCTAGCCCTGCCAACCTAGATTTTCCATATATGCCTGTTGCCCACTACAAGGAAGCCTGCCCTTTCTTTTTTCCTCTCAATAACATTGATTTTTAACCCATGGTTGCAGCAAATCCTAGCCAGTCTGCTCCCTAACACTCTTCCTCAGCCTACCTATCAGATAAGTTCAGCCCAGATCCAAACGAATGAGATTATACAACTGGAAGACACAGAAGGAGGTGTCTGAACGTGGCGTATAGATGAAGATGGTTGACCCGAGGTTGTTAAGTTCTGTTTCAGTGTGTAGGAGAAAGAGGGACCTCACTCATTTGTATGTTTGGGGTGCTCAAGACCATCTCTGCCTGCAGATGGGCAAGAGGCATGTGCTGGCACGGGGGTTCCAAGCCTGTCACATTCACCGTGTGCTAAAAGCTGCTGCTGTGTCTGTAGCAGTTCTGCTGGCAGGTGTGTTCCTGGCAATACCCAGGTAGCAGCAGGGGGGAAATCTTCAGCCAGGGTGAGCTCTGCTTGACAGAGGTTAGTATGCTCTAGGGGAGAAACAGAATAGCAGATGCTTCCCTTCACTTGATGTTCAGACACATCCAAAGTATTGCCCTGGTCACTGATTTTTCTAGCTTGCCACCTCTGCTTTTTATTGAGCTGAAGGAATGAACAAGAATGTTTATAAAAATTCCCTGTCAGCTCTAAGGGTTTGCTCCAGAACTGAGCAAACTGATTTGTAAATCATAGATGAATTTTACTCTTCTCAGATGCCTGTAAGGAAGCTGTATGCAACAAAAGGTTCCCTCTCTTAGTTAATGGTAACTTGTTTTGGTTTGGTTTTTATTTCATAAGGCCTGAGAGGGAATCTGATCAATAGCGAAAGGGTGGGGGGCAAGAGGATGGGGCCAGACTCTTGTCAGTGATGCCCAGTGACAGGACAAGGGACAACAGGCACCAACTGGAACTCAGGAGGTTCCATCTGAATCATGGATATATTGAAGATATAACAGTACTACTGACATTTGTTTTAAAACAGAACAAACCCCTTGCAGACAAACATGTAACTTCTAGCTAGTCACAAAATGTAAGTCTAGAAAAGATCAAAAAGTCACTTTCTCACTTGCCACAAGTCTCATGAAAACAGCTGAAAATTAAAACTCTATGGATTTGTTATTGGCTACCCAAGTGCAAAGTAAAGCGTAGCTGTAGAAATGTGTAACTTCTGCTATTACTGCCAATACACTGTGTCCTGCTCCACACTGGCTACAATTATAATATTGATGAAAACCCCCCATATGTAGCATAAAATGCTGAGTAATATTAAATATAAAACTGAAGCAGGCTACATACACATCTGGGGTGATGCTAATTAGGAGACATCAGCTTATTTCTATGGAGGTCTTAAAAACCCTGTTTTGAAGATAACAGACCTAGTGCTTTGAGAATGTGTGCACCTAATTTTCTTTACATCAGCAGTTCCCTTGAGCCATCCATTAGAATAAAAAGAATTACACAAAGTTCAAAGAATTTACCAAAGACAGGGATAACTTTCACCTTTATTATTTATTGATTTTATTTTTTTAACTTGCTAGGAGAAGATACTTTCCCAGATGAAGAGTTAGTAAAGAATAAAATGAGCCAAACCCTGGGTTGCCAGCATTGCTGGCTGTGTTCCCTGTGATCCTGTCTGCATGTGGAGCCTTTACAGGCAGCCAACTGCCTTCTGTCAGAAACTGTCAAACAAAGTGGCCTTTTTTCTACCTTAGCTCTTCCTCCTAACATGCAGATAACCTGCTGCTCTGAGTGCAATCTTGCAAAACAAAAATTACATGAAAAGTTAGAAAAGCAAGTATAAAAATAGACACAGAGCTGAAGAGATCATCTCTGCCCCAAGATACTGTTGGGAATTGTCTTCAAGGGCTGAGGATGAGAGAGAAGAGCAAACCCATGACAGAGCAGCACAGTTCTGTTAGTGTGTGTTTGTGTCCTAAACCCTTGGGGCTGGTAGAAGAATCCTACAGTGCAGGAGGTAGAAGTCACGGGTCTATCTTTATGCTTTGCTGTCCCAGAAAGAGCTGTAGAGTAGACAACTGCCTGGCTGTGCTAGTTCTGGAGTCTGCTAATAGGAGGCCAAACCAGCAGCCAAGGATCAGCTTAGATCCAAGAGTCTATGAAGGTTCAAAGGGTTATTCCTAGTGCAGGCTGAAAGGTTGTGTCTAAGGATTAGAATGTTGTTGATGTCTAATTGCAGAAGAGGACTGATACTGTAAGTTAGCTACTATTTTGTGTTGGAAAATCAAAGTGCTGAACAGAAAAGACCCTACAGAAGGTGATCTAGAACATAGACAAAGGACAGCAACAACTGGCTTGGGAAATTCCTGCTGCAGAAAACCCAGAAGTTTTACATATGCTTCATTATTCTAAAGGAAGAAAGAGGAGCAATGGCTATTTAATATTGCTGCTAATTACTCACAGATAATGAAGGGGAAAGAAAACGTGGAGTAAGTAACGATGTCTTTGAATCACAAGCATCTCTTAATCTCCTCAGCCTAGTTGGTGAGCCTACCTGCTGGCTGTCCTTCACAACAGGCATCAGCATCTCTGCAGGGCTGAAGCTGGATGGAGGTGGCTCTTGGTAGCACTGCTCTGTGCTGCTGCTCCCTCCTCTTGCTTGGGAAGAGGAAGATGCTTCCAGATTTCTCTGCACACCAGTCCCTGGGACAGTGAAAGTAAACACAGCCAGTGTGCAGTGATGCCACCAGTAGCTCTTCTCTGGGATGAAAATAAGCCCCATGAAGCAGGTGAAGATGCAAATATCAAGCATTTCTCTGCAGTGGTGGAGCAGAGAGCTCTCAGAAATGGCCAACCACCAGGAATGGTCTTTAGCTGTGAATGTGTTTGCTAAATTAAATTTTATTGCAATAACTTGGATGTTGAGTAGCTGCCTCAGTCACTAATCCTTTGTTCCCTTTGAGAACAGTCACCTGCTTTCCCCAGCTAGAGAAATCTTTAACAAATTTCCCAGAGCATTTGTGTGCAGTCCAAGTGCTCTCCTAATGATCTAGGTTTCCAAACACACACTGTCCACTCACCTCCACTGGTAACTTCAAACTTTGCTGCACAGCATGTGAAAAGTGAATTCATTTAAGGGATTTATTCTGTATTTTGAGAACAAACGCTGTATCACCATGGTTCCTTAGGTAACCTGCCTATGGGGCTTGCTTGATACAGAACAGACCTCATTTGGTATAAATCATTGCAGCTCAGTTGACTGCTGTGAATCAAAAGCTACTTTGAAGAAGCCAAAGATAGACCCGAGCTTTTCAACTTTTTTATGGTCATAGTAATGTGTTCCTTCACATATTTTTTGTGCATCATCATCAAAATAAGTGGTATGGTTCCTATATGTATTGGGGCTTTGGGTTTTTTGGTGTAAGTTGATGTATGCCATAAATATTCAGTGTTCTCCACGCAGATGTTGCTATTTTCATAGGTTTTAAATTTGCCTTTCTTCTGCAAGTCTGGATTCCTTTGTGCTTTGTTTCTAAAACCTGTGGCAAACCTCTCTCTGACACATCCCTTTGATTAGAATACAAAATAACATAAAATGGTATACCCAAATTTTGTTTCTCTCATGATGACCTGCGTAATTATTCTGGATTGCTTTAAAATTTCCTTTATATGTCCATATGTCACTGTTTTTTAATTATCCATGTTTCTGTTAATGCTTATTTCTAGGAATATAATTGTGTAAAATTCCATTACATCACAGTCATAAAGTCTTTGATCTTTGTTACAACAGTGACAGTTGCTTGAAGTATTAAAAACCTGAAATTAAGCAGGACCTTAATCAAGAAATGTTCTCTGAAAGCTGAACCAGGTTGTAATGGATGGTGCTGGAGGCACTGGATATTTTTGCCCAGGTTTGACTAATGGTTTTGTCAGGCAGCTCTAGGTGCTGTGACTGTGGAAGTCATGGCCCGAGCAGAAATTCTCTGATGTAGTTCTGGTCATTCAAGTCTCTAAAGCAGAAGCAAGCAGTTTCCTTCACTTAATCTCCAGCTAAGGAGCAATACTGGGTCTGAGGATAAACTCTTCATGTACCAGACCCGGAGTTAGACCATCTCACTCCCTCCTGGACTACGCTTCAAGTGTCTTCTCTGTTGAAATCCTGTATGTTTCTCTCTTTCTAAGTACTATTTAAACTGTGGTGTTCTGCAAACCCTTCTTTGCACATTCTCCCTTCTGCCCAAAGCATGTGTGTTTATTATTAGCCCATTTTATAGACAGTTTCATTACCTTTTCTGGAGAGGCTTGCTGGCCACTCTGCCCACTCACCACACCTGTGCATCTGTCTCCCTTCCTGGTAGCTTTCCAGTCTTTATGTCAACCCGCAAGAGGGAAATAATTCATAATTAATTGTCATCATGCAAATACTTGAGATTAAAAGGTTTTTTTAAGCTGCTGAATGCACCTACTATACTGCAAATTCATGACACTTTATTCAGCTTTTCTTCCTGTCTTGCTCATGCTGCATGTGTATGTGCAATGACTTATAAGACAAGAGATCGTAAGTGATAAGGTGAAGCTTTCAACTGAATATTCATTGAGTTGAACTGTCTTCTAACATAACATTTGAGTTGCTGCATCCTCATCAGAGTCCCGTTTCTTCCCCTTCAATTATTAACCCAGCCCTTTCTGTGGAAATGGGCTGTGTTCAGTTGTTCTTTGTACAACAGTTGGCCTGTAACTGAAAAGATCAGTGTTATCAGTGACACCTAAGTCTATTACTATGTGGTGATAAGCCAGGTTGTGCCCATTTCCATGGTTGTTCACAGAATGAAGTCTCACAGCAATGGCAAGTGCAAGGAAGAGGAGGAACCTCTGCTAGAGCAGCAGTCAGAGCATTCAGTCAAACGTGTGTTTCCATTCAAAACAGTGTCTTGATTTAAAATCCAGATGTGATTTGTTCTGTCTGCCCCCCAGAACTTTGTACAGTGTTCCAAAGTGTTCCTGCCTTGTACTGCCCAATCCTGTTTCTCCTCTGCCCCAGCCATTCTGGGTGCTTAACATACAACCACATTTATCATCACAGCTACAAAGGAGGACAGTGCTATTATCCCACTTACAAATTGAGAACCTGAGGCACAAATCAGAGCAATGACACACCAGAGGTCACACAGGAAATCTGTGGGAGAAACTGGGAGGTGAACTCTGGCCATTCAAGTCCAAGGTTAGAGACTGGAACTTTCCTCTTTGATGCAGGACTGAAAATACTTCCTTAAATTCAAAATACTTACAGGAATTTAGCACTTTCTTTGATAGTTTCTTATTATTTATTATGCAAATCTGGGTAATGTAGCAAGTTAAAGTCCAGCCTATTTTCCTTTTTTTATTTTTCCTTCTGCTCTGACAGCTACCCATCAAACTACTAAGTTTATTAGGGTTTAGCTTTCAAGTATCATTGCTTGTAATGGTAAATGTCAAATATTATGCTATTCTCTTTCAAGCATTTGCCTAGATGATTAATAGAAGTCAAATCACACACGTTTGCACACAGCTGAAGCCATCAGCCTTTTCCTTAGAAAATACTCTCATGTTTTACCCTGTTTCTAACGTTTTGGGAGTCCTGATCTACACTACTTGTACCCAATGGTCTCTCCTGCACCAGTAGAGAGATGCACCAGCTGTTAAGTGTAGCCTACACCACCACGTAATGGTGTATTCAGAAATAGGATGATTTCTATAAGCTACTTTGTCCTATTTCTTCCTTAGCTTAAAATGCCCCACTTCAGTGTTCAGACAATTCTGTTGCCAGGTATGTGATCCTAATAAAGCAGCAGGCAGATGGAACCAAGATCTGTCTTTTTAGGTGCTTCTGGGATCTTAAACAACCCTTGCTCTAATTACAGCAGAATGAGAGGAATTGGGAGAGTAGTGAGGAGCAGTGTTGTCTGAGATGTCATCTCTGTACAACTGTATTTTTAGTACATGTACACTTCCAGCCACTTGTCAAGGCTTTTTAACTGGCATGGAATCACAGGAATCACAGGATGGTTTGGGTTGGAAGGGACCTTTAAAGGTCATCTAGTCCAACCCCCCTGCACTGAGCAGGGACATCTGGAATTTATCTGCATGATAAATTCTAGCCTGGAGCTCTCATGGAGATTTACCTGTTAGTCACACCCGTGTTATCTCCAGTTCAAAACCAAGTAGCAACAAATGACTGTGTGCTACAAACTTTGTCTTTCTTTAGCCTATAATTCAAAACCACAGGTGTTGGGGTTTAAAAACCTCTGAATTTTAAATGCAAGCTTACTTCTCAGAGAGTATCTTGACTTCTCTTTAAAATATACATACCCCAAAAAGATGTTTACACAGCAGGTTATTCAATCAGTTGTCCTACCTGAACAAGACATCCCAAATAAAGGACTTACTGTGTCAGAGGCTGTGCTGATAATAAGGTATTAGCTCTCCTTGGCTTAAAATAGACCTGAAGAGGAAAAAACAAAAGCAGCTGTGGCTGTGGTTGAAGGGCAAAGTTGAGCAGGCTTGCAAGCAGTGACACATAATTTTCTAACTGCTTGAAATAACTGGCACTTGAAGAACAAGGAAGCTATTTTCCTGTTTTCTTCATGTGACAAATCTTTATTTCACTTTCAGTTTATTTAGATGGAGGAATTATCAACGTTGAGAAAGTATTTCTTATGAGAAATTTCTACCAAAAAAAGACAAACACCTGTAGCCTCTTAGGCCAGAGCAAATAAACTTGGTATTTTAGCCACTAGAGGGACCTCCAGGAATAGAATAGCCAAAAACATTTGCAAAAGCTCTTTTGAAGTAGAATTTGTCTTTACACAAAACCAAGAAAAGCTTTGCAGGGCAAAAGAACTGTTGTTTGTTTATAACAAGCTCTCAAATAATAGGAAATATGGTAGTATCTCATAGATTTTTGTCAAGAAAAAGCAACTTCTCAGCTGGTAGGATGTGAGTTTGGAGAGTTGTTTCCCCTTTGCTGAATTAGTGAGGTCAGCACATCCCCTTTCCAGGGGCTTGTCACCTAGCAGTAAGGTGTTCTTTTGAGGACTACAAAGAGTTTCTGAGAAGAACAGCAGCATTTGTAAGTGGTGCAAACCCTCAGAAATCAATAACCTCAGTTTCTTAGTGAATGGTACTTTAACAGAGTCCTCAAGTTATTTCAGATTTTAGCAGCAGCTTTATAGCCCACGTTGGTGCCTCACCACACGTGCAAGTGCTTTCTGAAAAGTAGTGATGCTACCATTTGGATCACTGGGTTTGTGATTAGCAATCAGCCAGGGAGATGACAAGGGTGCCTTGTTCCCTTTTCTACTTCTGCAATAGTGTAGAAGAAGTTGTGGTGTTCTTCACACACGAAGTTCTGGGGCTCTGCAGAGCACAAATTCAGCAAGCTTCAGCATAGCTGCTGTAAAATGAAATCTTGCTCGTGTAAGGGGCTGTACTCCTGAGACACTGAAGATGAGGACATAAAGACAAGAATTGCAATTAACCCAATTAGCATAAAGGTCAGGGATGGGACTAGAATTTGGCATCGTCACAGCTATGGAACAGGTTAAACAAATTTTTGCAAGACCTTAAATTGTGTTGCATTGTTTATCTTGACCTGTTAGAATGGTACTAGAGAAATGAAAACTCTTATTTTGTGCGATGAAGGCAACCTGAAATTCCAGTTTGGCAGAGCTGATTGTTCCTCAGCTCTCCTGTGGTCTATCCGCTGAGCTTTATAGTTTTCATTTTGTTTGCATTGAGAGGTTCCTTGCTGAGAAAAGGTCTCGTGCCAGGGGAGGAGACGTTGCTGGTGCCTTTTCTATTATTCTTTGTTGGTTTTTTGTTTGTTTGATTTTTGTCTGGGGTATTAGAAACCTCTTTGAAGTATTATTAGAGAAATCTTTGCTTCTGCTGCAGAGTTAGCATTATGTTCCTTGCATTGCATGTGTACAAACCTCCCACTGAAGTTTTCTAGTGAACTACCTGCAATTAAGACACATCCAACCACAGTTATGCTTAACCTGCAGACTGATGACTCCTGACATCAAAAGTGGGTTGCCAAGTGGGCCCTGATGAAGAAGATTGTTTATCTATCCCATGTCATTCCATACGTGTGAAGTAGGATATTATATGTTACAGATTAACACGGTCACAGGCAGGAAGTGTTCCTTGACCAGGAAGAGATTTAGTGATAACTGGTGATTTCTTTCTCAGCTGCTAAGAGTGAAACCCTTCCTGAAACACCAGAACATCCTTTTATTAAGCACAGGCCTCTCCTTGAGTAGCTATGGAGCAAAAGTTTGGTGGGAGGGGGTTTAGAATTGCAAAAGTTCAGTTGATTTATTTGGAGCTTACTGGGCAGTGTTGTTTGATACTGAGTTTAGTCTGACAGAGGGTTTGTGACTAATGCAAGGAGGAGAATTTTCTTTTGGTGCAAGAAGGTGACGTAAGGAGCTCTTCATTTGAAGAATGCCGTGAGTCACTCTGCCCTCAGACACCTTCGAGTGTGGAAGGCTCTCAGACTGTGCCCTGGGTGGCATGAGGTGAGCAACCCAGCACCTGTCCTGGGGTTAAAATCCACCACATCTGCCTTAGAGGGGCAAAGGAACCTTGCGGCGCTTGGTCGGCCTCTTTAGTTTTGTCTTTTGGAGCGATACTCAGGAGGATGCTTCCCCAATTATGAAAATTGCTGAATGATTAAACACATCAAAGAACTGGGGAGGATGGAGCAGTGCTGAAAGTCTGGGGAGAATACAGGTGCATGTGTGCACAGGTGTGTCTGGCTGTCAGAAAACAGATCTCCTAAGGCTGTCCCCTCTTTGTTAGGCTTTCACAAGCTTTAGATTTTTATTCTCCTACTGACACTTCATCCAAGTAGGTTGGGAGCAGGAAAAAAATTGAGAGTGATGTTTACAAGATGTGCAGTTCAGTTACATTTCTGGCTCCACCTTTTTCTTACTGCCAGTGAGCACTTCAAGGGCCTTGCCCTGAGGTCCTGCTCCTAAACAAGTAAGGACTTGAATTATTCAGAATTGCTTATACCTGGAAGCTTTTGGTTAACAATAGCAGGTAGAACAGGCTAACATTGTCAGAAAAATTAGATCTTTATTGACGTAAACCAAAATTCTAGTTGGATGGCACCTGCCTTTCATATAAATGAGTGTTCATTAACAAGAAAAATGAAGAGTCTACCAAGTATTGTGGCAGATAGGTGCTTGCTCAGACTTACCAGGAGGGGTTTTCACTTTTTTTTTTGGGATGCTTTTTTTTGTTGTTGAAGACAATAGAAATATTGTTGTAAATAGCAGGACTAATCCTATGGAAAAACAGCAAATACCTTTTTTGTTTTACCTTGCAAGGTTCAAATAGAAGTTGCAGAGCAGTTAAGCATTTAAACATATGAACAAAACAACAATGGTTGGTGTCCCCTAAGTTTAAATATATGCTCAGAACCTTTCTTAATATTTTGCTGTAGGACTTAAAAGCTGTGCACTGGTAGAGAGTAATGTTCTTTGCCAGAACAGCACCAATATGCTTTAAAAACCTATGAAACAATGCAGAAATTGTCTAAACGTAGAGATAACCATGTGGTAAGGCAGCATCCAGGCAGATAACATTAATCAGGGCTGTCAGCTGCTGGCCTGGGCAGCCTCCAGACCGCTGGTATCTGGTGCAGGCTCCTATCTTCTGCAGCATTACTCCTCCCCACTGACCAGATTCCTAAACCTCCTGCACCCCTGGGTAAAAATAACCCAGCCACAAAGAGGGGGAAGAACTAAAAGCCAGTTTAAACTTTCTGAACAGAAAGTTTTCTGCTGTTTTCTCTCTGCCCCCTTTGTCTTGCCAGAGCCTGCTGGAAGAGCTGACTGCATAAACACCTTCTAGAAGGGTGTCTTTTGGGGCAGTGATTAGGTTTTTTCTGAAGTGATTCATTAATGTGGTCTCTGACTTGTTGCTCCTGCTTTGTTAATCTGTTCCAAGAGAAGGAACATGGGTTTCTTTCTGGTTTTTCAAGTCTCATTCTGTCTGTAGATTGTTAGTTTGCTGCTGAAGGCAAATTTCAGAATAGCCAAGGCTGGATTGTCCAGCTTTCAGGAAACAGTGAGTGTCTGGTCCAGACCATACTTTGCCTGTCAACTAGGCTGCTCTAATCTCTGTCACTCTTGAGAGTGAAGATCTCCTGTGTCTTTCTGTGGAACACTTGTCCTAATCCCCAGCACTGCACTGTGGTGTTCTGTGAGTGAATGGCCAAGGTGTGCCTTTCACTTGATGTTTTCACACTGGGACTTCTTGACGGAGTTTCTGCTTGTGTTGACTCAGAGAAAGGCTAGACAGCAAGAGTTAATAGATGCCTGAATTGCAGGTAGAGCAATGACACAGGAATTGTGGATCTTCCTGATCAAGGAAGCTGGAATAAACTCACTGGAAGGAAAAGCTGAGCAGAACTAACCTGGGGACTCTCTCTAGCTGCACAGCTATGTGACTACAAGGCACTAGTGGAGAAGGACAAAGTTATTACTGCACGTTCCAGGAATTTTATCTTAATGATCAGGCTTTGGGGCATTCTGTGGTTCCAAATGATTCACACTCTCCATATCTGGAGTTTCTCCTGGTGCACTACCTGAGCTGTCATCAGGGAAAAAATGTTGGATTTATACTAAGAGGCAGGAATGTCATCAAGAGCCTGGAACAAAGATTCTCATTAAATTTAAACCTAAAGTTAAGCTGGCATAAAAGCATCCTGGTTGTATGTTAATAGAATGGGATTGATTAAAAAGAAGGGTAAATAAGATTACCAAAGTGTCCAAAGAAAAATGCATACAGGTATTCAGAAAACTTAAGTGTAACTGGATGAATTGTTCTTGGTTGCAACCGGATGAATGAATGAAAACTTGTGTACATCTCCTCATTTCCCCATGGGAATGACTGAGCTGTGGCCTTCCCAGGATTTAAAAAAGGAAGCCAACTCTTTTACCTCTTTCTGCTTGCCTTGCCTCTGCTTTGGATTGTAAGGCTGAGCTTTATTTGCTCAACATGTTGTTGTTGTTGTTTCCAAGCTTTTCTTTGTATCTAAGCTGTATGTACTTAGTGTTTGGCAGCTTTTAATAGGAATATTTAAAAAGTAATAACAGGCCTCTATGAACAGGATTTTTTTAATTGATAGAGAATACTTTAAAAATTATTGTCACACAGTTATTGCTGTATAAAAGTAGATAAGCAATCTTTATTCTCAGTTCAGTACTCAGTTGCATTTACCTTCATCACTGTTTTTAAAATGATCTACTGACTTGATTAAACTGTGGATTCTCCAGGAAATGGAAAGCAACAAATTTTCTCTGGTTTAAGAAAAATAATCCAAATATTGAGACAAAGCAACCCTTTCCTCTCCTTGGAAAAAGTTCCTTAACTTGTCCCCTACTATAGCTGTGCAGAAATGGCATTTAAAAAACCAGATCAAACAAAAACCATCCCCCAAAGTAACCCAACAGCAAACAGGATGGTTTCTACACCAGTGCAGAACTGGTGCAACCTGTAACTGCAACGTTAAGTGTTAAAGGCTTTCAGAAGACAGAGAACATTCAGATACTTACTGTTTGTTTGAGCCTCAGCTTCCACAGGGAAGTAATGGCACAAAGGATCAAGGTGTCTCTTTGTAAGTGGCTGGTAACTGCTCAGCAGTGGCTCAGCTCTATGAGCTTACATGGTACCAGGGCAGGCAGGGTGAAGCTAGAGCAGGTAATGGCCATCCTGGTGTGACAATGTGTGCAAAATATGGGTGATAATTTGGTACAGGGTAACAGAACCACAGCCCCAAGCTGGGCCAAACATTTCTGGTCTACTATAGCCAAATGCAGCAGGTCAGGGGAGGAGATTCTGCCCCTCTACCCTGTTCTCGTGAGACCCCACCTGAGCCCCAAGCACAAGGAGGACGTGGACTTCTTGGAGTGGAGCCTGAGGAGGCCACAAAGATGATCTGAGGGCTGGACCCCCTCTGCTCTGAGTCCGGGCTGAGAGAGTTGGGCCTAGAGAAGAGAAGGTCCAGGGAGACCTTGCTGAGGCCTTCCAGTATCTGAGGGGGGGCTACAAGAAAGCTGGGGAGGGACGTTTTTCAAGGACTTGTAGCAACAGGACAAGGGGTGATGGATTCAAACTGGAAGAAGGTAGATTTAGATTAGAAATTAAGAAGCAGCTCTTCACTGAGGGTGGTGAAACACTGGCACAGGTCGCCCTGGGAAGTTGTGGAGGCTTCATCACTGGATGTGTTCAAAACCAGGTTGGACGAAGCTTTTAGCAACCTGGTCTAGTGGGAGGCGTCCCCCCCATGACATGGGGGCTGGAACTAGATGATCTTTAAGGTCCCGCCTAACCCAAACCATTCTGTGATTCTGTGACTGGTGGGATTTTCAGAAAAGCTTTACTAGTCCTGCTCTGATTGAATTGCTAGAAGTGGGAGTTTACCATCAGCTTTATTTGGGTATTATCATTGTACTCTAGTGATTTATGACATCTCAATCCTAGAATCAATATCCTCTTACAGACGTAAATATTTAAAACAGCACTTGCAAACTGTGAAATAAATATGGTTGTTACTCAATTTGCTACAGTTCTGTAAACACTCAAAGTAGACTAAATTATTATTGTTCTAACAAACAACTCAGGGTAGTGGTTTCACCTTAGCATTTAAAACCTATATCCTCTTTATCCAATGTATTTTCCTACTCTCTTTGCTAATTATTCCCTGGATTCCCATCTCTAAGGAGTCATTTATTTGACATTTGTATTGAAGTATTCTTTTGCCTTCACCTTTGCCAGACAGATGGTTTCGCATTCAGTAACCTGAGCTGGCTGGGAACCATCTAACCAAATGATTTCTACTACATAAAATAAACATCATCACCAGCCAGTAACACATTAAAAGAGTGGATTTTGATTAATTCCATGACTCCAGGGCAAAGATGTTTAGATATTGCCAAAGTACTTTAAGTATTTTAAAAGTCCTTTATTTGTGATGGTTCTTTGAAAGATTTAGGCAACATTAACGATACAAACTAAAACCTTATGAAAATATTTCTGACCTGAAAACCAGTATATTATTATATTGAAAAACAATCTATTATGGGGCTATTAGGATATATTTGAGACTTCTTGATTTGTAGTGGGAAAGTTTATTGAAACAAAAGTTGGTTGCTTGGAACTGTTTCTTATTGAACACTGAGGATCAAATTTAGTTCTTAAAAAATTTCTTCCCTGCTTAACTCTTTACCTCTGAGGTTTTTTATTTGTTTTGGTTTTTTGGAAGGAAACTAAGTAATACAGAAATTCTATTTTCTTAGGGTCAGCTATATTGGTGTTCCTAGTCTCTCTTTTGCTAACCAATGGATAAATAACAACATAGTGACGTGATATTTTTTTTTTAAAGATTTTGAAAACAGTTTTTGAAGAAATTAATGTACGTATGAACATAGACCCTCTTGTTTTACTGAACTCTGTAAATTCTGTTTTGCAGCTGGCTCTAGGATAAGGTCCTGTATAATCCAGTCTATATGTTGGTCTTTAAAACAAAGTGGAACACTTCTATAAACACATTTGTTAACTTTGATATCAATACTTTATCAGGCTAGTCCTCAAACATTGAGCCTTCAAGGGTAGCAATGACATTTTTTTTTCCATTAGTCATTTTTCTTGCAGGCTCATTTCAAGAAAGAATAATTTCTCAAAATAGAGAAACCTGGTTCTGTTTTGACCAAATGCAGGAGAAGTTTCCTTTGAAAGGCTGCTTTTATCCAGCTAGTTTGTTCTCCTTGCTCTGGTGGAAGGGGAGAAAGCCTGGTTAGTTCATTGTTGGTTTAGAAACAAGTTGTGTAAATTTTTTTAACACTTCTGTTTATGTATTCCTAAGAAGGAGCCAGATCCCCCACGGGTGTTAATTAGTACTTTAAGAACAGTTTTGCTTGTTCACACTAGTGAAGGCTCTTGCCCAGTTCCCCCCCTACCCTACCTGCAGCCTGACATTTGAATGGAGCTGCAATTAGCAGCCTTGGTTTTGGTTAACTTTATTTAGCACCTTATCTTCCCTCAACATTCTTGTTCGAGTACCAGCATCAACCATGAACTCCACATAGCCCTTACTAGTTCTGTTCTATTTTGGGCTAGAAGGGCAAAAAAACAAACCCAGCACTCTAGATCAAAGAGCACCCTCCTCTTCTGCTCTGGGCACAGAAATTATTAACTAATTTGAGCAAAACCAACACGACAAATCGATTCACACCACAGCTAAGCCATAAATTACTGCACTACACAGGAAATCTACCCCACAAAATAACCTGTTATTAATGGCCAAACCCACGAAATGTTCTTGGTGCTGGTGAGAGCCCCAGCTCGTAGAGGATGTAAGGCTATGGAACTGTTTGCTGTGTTCTGTAATTTGCCCAGTTACTCAGCTATTTGCTGTATTTATGTTACAATAACGCCAGGGAGTGCAAGGCCTGCTGGCCAGGCCCTTATTCTTGTTACTTCTTGAGGATCCCAGGTCCGGCAGAGCCCTGCTGCTGAAATCTGCACAAAGGGAGGCAGCGGCAGGCTCTAAATCCGAGCTGAGGGGTGGCCACAAGCCCGGGAAACGCTTATTGAGCGCTTCGTGGCCACAGGTGCCGCGCGGGCTGAGGCGGGAAAGCCCCGCGGGCTCTGGGGGCCGCTCCCGGCTACCCCACCACTCACAGGGACTCCGCGTAGTCGTGCCGGTGATGAGGGGACAGGTGAAACAGGGCGAGGCCAGCGGCGGGGAGAGGGGTAGGGGTCCGGGTCCGGCCCCGGCCACGTCCCCCGGAGCTCACGGGCAGGGCGCGGAGTCAGGTGCGGAGTCAGGTGCGGCCTCGGGGGCGGAGTCAGGTGAGGAGTCAGGTGCGGCCTCGGGGGCGGGGTGAGGCCGAGGGACTGCCCCCGCCTCAGCCTCTCCTCACCCTTCCCGGTCGGAGCCGCCCCCGAGAGGGCCGGGCCAGCGGCGGCGGCGGGAGAGGGCCCCCGGCGCCGGCCCGCAGCGCCCTGGGGCAGCGCAAAGACCTGACACTGCCTGGTCTCTCTGAGCTGCCCCAGCCATGTCTTCCAGCTCGCCCCCGGGAGAGCCGAAGAGCCGGAGCCTGGGTCGGCTATCGCTGCCCAGGAGAGGCAGCATGACGCCCGCCAAGAAGCCCTCGGCGCTGGAGCTGGCCGAGAGCACCCCGAACGCCCACTACGCCCCGCTCTCCGCCGCCCAGGGCGGGCAGTCGTCGGCGAGCCGCAGCCCGGAGCCGGAGAGGGAGCGGCCGCTGCGCCTGAGGACCGAGGTGGTGGTGAACACCGACTGCCCGCGGCCCCCGGTCAGCCTCGACCCTCGCGTCTCCATCTACAGCCTCCGCAAGCCCCTGCTGAGCCGCAGCAGCGTCCAGGGCAGGGTCTACAACTTCTTGGAGCGGCCCACGGGCTGGAAGTGCTTCGTGTACCACTTCACCGTGTGAGTACCCGCCGCACCCCGGGCACACCTGCTCCGCGCCGGGCTCCGCTCGGCTGGTCAGCCGGGAAACCCTCTCCCGGCGCGGCCATCGCTGCGAGGACCTCTGGAGGTCCCTTCCAGCCTAAAACATTCTATGGTTCTATGATTCCCACCGGCCCTGGGGCGTGAAGGGACTGCTCCCGCCGGCCCCCTCCCGGGGTTCGGTCCTCGCGGGGGATGAGGGAGGGAAGGAGGGAGGGAAGGAGGGAGGGAGGGAGGGGGTAGCCCCGCCGCCCAGCTTTGCAGAGCAGCCCGGTGCTCAAGGCTTGAACTTTCTTACAGAGAGTCTTCTGAGACGGGTTTTTTTCCCACAAGTGTGAAGCAAAACAAAAAGTTACGTTCTGGGGGAAAGTTTCACTTGTTTTAAACAGAAATGCTGTATTTCACCTCAGGAGCTGCTAGGGATATCTATGAGGTAGAGCAGGAGCTGGCTTCAGGTGATTTTCTTCAGAAAGTTGACCTGATAATTGAAATAAATCACTCATTCTGAGTGTGGAAATGAAGCAGGTAATGGTGGTGTCCATTCTTTAGTAATTCTTCCTGCAGTGACTCCTGTTTTTCCAGCATCTATGTCTGACTGAGTAGGTGCCTTATCAGCCATAGAAGTGATGCTCCTTTGCCTTGACGCCTCTATTGCCCCTTGCTCCAGCTTCTAGTCTGATCGGGTGTGGATGCCATCGCTGGTATTTTTAGTCAGGAAGGAGGATGATGTTCAGATGTTAAAGCTGCTTTGCTGCAGACGAGTTGAAAATTGCTTTGGGTGTAATATTCTCTGTGGAGTGCAGCATCCACCTTGAGCCAGCCCCTGGGAGGTCTGTGGCTGGTGCCAAGGATCTCAACAAGTGCCTCTGTGATAAATGGGTGCTTTTTTAGCTGAGATGTTTTTAGAAGTCGTGGCCCTTGAGCAATTTGCATATGTTAAACATAGGTAATAAGGTCAGGCAGAATTCTGGTGTCTGCTTATTGTATGCATGGACAAACATATATATGTGTATATGTATATTACATGTATATATATATTTGCTTATTGCAACGGTTAGAGGTAAAGATATTTTCTGGTCAAAATCCTTAGACAAAAAACCCTTGATAAATATCAGGTTTTAGGATCTAGCTATTGTATTCTGATTTTAAATTATATTTTTAAGTAACTTATTTTAAAGTCAGTTCAGGATTGTGTGCTTGTGTTCCCCATTTGAGGATTCTGGAGTCTTTAGGTAGTCAGGTAAGTGGTACCAGCTTTATTTAGTGGATTGATAACTGCTGTCACCTGGATGTGTTTAACTGGGAGATGATTGTGTGCAGCTGCTGAGATAATTGTGGGCTCTATTCTCTTTAGTGTTGTGATAACACCATTAGATGACAACACAGCTAATAGCCATAATTATGAAGTGTCTAATAGTTGTGGTTGAACAATGTAAAACACTTTCAGGAACAGGACTTCCTTTTTTTTTTCCTCTAAAAAGGAGTTTTAGCCAGCCATCTTTTATGATTTCTGACCTCTTTCAGGTGTCTCAAATTATGTATAGAAGGGACAATAAATTGTGTTCAATGTCTTAACTAATCTCCTCTAAAAATAATGGAGGGCCTAGGGAAATGCTGAAAAAAGCCCATTAGAACCTTTACCTAAGATTCTAGCCTGAATTTTAACTTTTTTTTTTTTTCCCAGATATTAAGTGTGGATTAATCCTATCTGTGCAAGAATGAAGATTTTGTAATTCTATTTTAGGAAAGAGAATGTAATACATAAGGGAAGTCATTGCCTGTCTCTCCCCTCAGTACACATGTACCCATGGTGTGTTAGCCCCAGTGTTTCCCCTCTTTCCAGAGGAGTTCTTATGAAACAATAGTAAGTGACAGTAAATATTCTTGAGCCTCTTAAATGTTGTGCAAATTCTTTCTCTTAGGATTCTTAACACACTCCTGTGTTTCTGTTGTGGTTCAACCTCAGCTGGCAGCTCAGCCCCCTACATCTGCTTTCTCACTCCCCCCTGATAGGATATGGGAGAGAATCAGAAGAGTAAAAGTGAGAAAACTTGTGGGCTGAGATAAAAACAGTTTAATAGGTAAAGCAAAAGCTGCACACACAAGCAAAGCAAAACAAGGAATTGATTCACTCCTTCCCATCAGCAGGCAGAACCAGCACAGTTTCTTTCAAGGCAATTTACAAGTACCACCTGTGGATTTTTAGGCATCCTCACTCTGATTTCCACCAGCAGAGGGAATTGAGTGTGTGCTGTCCTCAGCCATACCAGCTTCTCCTTATTTCTGTGGTAGATAAGCCTGCACTTTTGTGCCTGTTAAATGTTTTAGGTTGCTGATCTTTGGACCATGCCTCTCGACCTCTCTTGCTTTCTGAGCTCCCAAAGCAACTTCCCAGGATGCTTGTTTCGTGCTGCACCAAGGAATGCTCCCTGAGAACAGCCCCAGGTGCTGGGTATTGGTCCATTCACAGCTGCTACAAATCAGCAATTTGCTCCTGAAATGAGCTGGCAAAGCAGATGGCTTGATGCAGAGAACCTGTGTTGCCTCCTCTACTCTGGAGGTGGCATGGGACCTGATTTTTGCAGGTGTTCTGCCAGCTTTGTGCAAATAGTTGGTTACAAGTGATGAGCTGATGAGCTGCAGAGCTAAAAGGGACTCAGAGTTTAAAGACACACACCCCTCACCGCTGCCATGCATGTGCTTCTCTCTCACTGGAGGAGGTAACTTGATGATGTTGTTAGCATTACAAGCAGACATTCCTAGAGAGCTAAGCTGGGCTTTACCTTGTGATGTGCAAGGACCTTGATGACTGTCTCTCCTGCCAAAGTGAGCTTAAGAGCCTGATGTAATTTGTTGCCTGTTTGTAACTCCCTCTGGCTACCTCCTGCTTTGTTCTGGGGACTTTAAGCTCCAGGGAGGTCTTGGTCACTATCTTAAAGGTTCAGAGGGGAAGGAAAGGGAAGAGGAGTGGTGGTAAATCCAGGCAAAAACACCAAAGCTGAGTAGAGGGTTCTGGCCAAGATCTAGCCCAAAGATGGGAGCTTCTTAATTTTCTGTCTATTGCACATTGTATGGGGTGTGTGGCTGTGTTTTTAATTATACACTGAAGTGATTAGATTTAGAAACAACTCCTGTAATAGTCCCTGTACCTTGTTCAGGACCTGTATCTCTGGCTGGTTGTTAAAACACTGTTTATCAAGCGATAAGAGCTACATCTACTGATTGCCTGTCACACCCTTTTCCTGCTCAGCAATCTTAATTAGTGGTGTCTAGAATACTAATAGCTAAGAACTGATACTCAGAACTGATTTTCCTTGGGTTTATATTATAATGTTTAGAAAAAGGAAGTTGAACACCAAGCTGTAATCCACAGATCCTACATTGATATCTTTGTTCCATATTGTTTATGTTTTGGCATGTGGCAAAGCCCCTCGGGTACCCCTGGATCTAAAGGATGGAACCTTGTGATTGTGTTCAGCAATAGAGGGGGGCTGTACTAGACCAGACCAGTGACCTGTTTCCTTCTGAATTGTTATTTCTGTGAAAAGGCAGTTGAAATACCTCTTTTCCAAGATGTAAAATGTGTATTATTTCTCTCTTGTTGGTGTTCTTAGTCTTCCAGGATAAATGGATATCACAGTTGCTGATTAAATCAATTGAACAGGTCTTTTCTGAGGTTTGTCTTGTTGCTCACCCCAAATAGCAGAAACATCTCAAGTGAGCAGAGTAAGAACTGAATTGTTGCACCTCGTTTATGCTAGATTTTTATAGGCTGGGGAGAAGGAATGAGGAACTGGCTATTAATTTACTGCTCAAAAAATCCACCTAAAAATACTAGTGGAGGTGATAGAAACTTTTATTTCAGCTGCATGACTTGTTATTAAATGTCATTTAAATGCATGAAGTATATAGTATATGTACATTTTATTCTACCAGTGCAAGTGATTGTGCTTGATAGCTGAAGGTTTACATGTGGGGCTTCTGCAAACTTGGATTTTGCAAGCAGGAGCTTGCCCTGTGGCTGCATGGATGGTAACGTCCTGCCAGAGCCACCAAACCCCCCTTGTTTGCCAGAGGTGAGGAAAGGTTGAGTGGCACCATTCTCAGTGACCTTCAGAGCTAGGGCATCTTATCACACTTATCATAGTAGTTAGTGCACCTTGGGATAGCAGCTTGCAGAGGTGGAATGTCCTGTGGTCTTAGCAAATGGAGTTTTCAGGCTATGCGAAGAGAGGTGGAGGGACAAAAGGAGCTTAAATTTTGTCCTCATAGTGACTTGGTGAAATCTTGAGGCTCTGTCTCAGTGCTGGAAATGACTGTAAGGAATAAGTGAAGTCTTCACTTTTTTTTTTTTTTTTTTTAAATATTTTGGGTTTAAGTGCATGAGGGAAGAGCTTCTTCTCACCCTCTTCAAGTAGTTCAAAATGAAGCATCTTCAAATGTGCCTCAAGAAAGGTTATGAACTTTCTGGTGCTTTTTTCTGCTCTCAGTATGGCAGATACTGACTTCTGGCAACATACAACACGTGGTGCCTCCCCACGTTCTCTGGACTGTTACCATCAGGAGCAATTTGAAAGCTGATGGACTATTGGTCTGTTCTGGTATGGCAGCTCTCCTTTGTTGCCATGCAAGATAATCAGCTTCTATCTTATCTTTGCGTGCATGTACCTGGTTCAATTTACTTTGCCTTTGTATGTGTTTGGTTTAATCAGCAATGATTGTCATTGGGTTTGTTCGAATCTCAAGGTGTTTACATAAGCTTGGACTGGCTGGTGGTTGAGATTTGGGAGACTGGTCTCTAGAAACAGGCAAACTCCGAAGTGTGGCTGCGTGTGCTCACACAGAGATAAGGAGTGAGGATAGATAGAATATTCCACTTGTCTGTGCATCAGGACTTGCAGGGATTGATTATTGAAGGCAATGGAGCATTTATATAGTGCTGTTTATATACAATACTGCGATGGAGAACCATAACCCCAGCTGAAAATCCCAAATGTACTGCAAACATACTTCAAACTGCTGGTTCATACTCAGTGTGTAAACTGTTGGGGAGGGAAAAAGATCCATGAAATAATCACTGTGTGTATGTGCTCACATGTGACTGAGTTTTCTTTCAGTTTGAGTAAACTGAGCACAAAAAAGGGGCAAAATATACCAAGTGCTGTTTTGGACGTGAACGTTGAGATGTTTAGAGATTTTTGTGGCTTGGAGCCTTCCCTTCTGCATGCCCCAGTGCAGCCCTTTAGCTACAATATTGCATGGAGGTGCTTCTTTGGGACTTGTGTGACCGATACAGCAGTTGGGGTGGCCAGTACACCAGTTGGCCAAGCTTTCCACTCCTGCCTTGTGCCACAAGTCTGTAACTTGACAGAAGTTTCATTTTTTCTGAGGACTGTCTGGCTGTCCTGTGAGCGAGACCAGTCTGAGTCTGTGCCAAGACCACCTCAGGAGTGATGGTGTAGTTGCAGGTCCCCATTTCTCTCTCCCAGTAGAGCAGTAGAAGTTCTTAAATTAAGAAACACAGATACTAATAACTGCATAATTGACTAAAAATGAAAAACAAAAATTATCCAAGTTTACTTAGAAATTGACTGTCATCAGAAAGAAAAGCAATGTTGGAAACCAGATCCTCTCAGTGTCAACCAGTAGCAATTGATGCCTGGAAGTTGCTTTGACCAAACCACCATCTTTGCATCATTTGTTAAATGATCACTGCATGAAAATGATTGTGGAAACGTATTTTGATTGTTGAAGGGGAAGGAAGGAAGGCGACAAGCTGGGTATTGTGTAATTAAAATGCCTTTTGAAGGCACACATTATCTCTAGCAATAATTAAGGCAATTCATTTTCTGTTCTGAAATGTATAGTGTGATATGGTTGACTACTTGAAAAAAACCTGGCTGAGTGTCATTGTGACCTGTGATCTGCTGGTGGACACAGAAGCTGCGTGAGGGGAGGGGGTTCTGAGGGGGCAAGAAAGACTTTGCAATTGTGCTGATGGAAGCAGGAGGCTGTAGCCTTCTGAACACTCGTGCTCAGTGCAGACAGGTTGTGTGCAGTGGAGAAACAACTCTGTGGGATGCACACGTGGAATTTATAAATGTTTTAAATTTGGGCTTTCCTGGGAGTAGGCCTTCTCTATTTTCCTATCTTCCTCCTCTGTTGTTTGCTTCCCTCCAGGAAAAGAATCCTTCTACCTTTAAAAGTTGCACATGAATGACCTTATGAGAACCAGTAAGTGCAGTGCTCACGTTTCTGCCTCTCTGCCAAATGGTTGGTCGGGCAATCCTGGCACGCTTCCGTGCCCTGGCTCTTCAAGTGCCAGGGGAAAAACGTGCAAGGCTGTGTAGATGGGCCTCTTTCAAAACTTTCATTGCAGCTGAATCAAGGCGAGAGTTGAGATTCAATTGCAGAGAACTAATTAGGCTGAGCTCCAAATGCCTGAGCGCTGGATGCACGACAAGCGGCGGTGCCAGCATATGCTGCAGGGAACAGGCACAGTGCTCTGACTTTCAGCTTGGCACTACCTCATTAATTTTGTGCCTTAATAGATTGTTTAATGTGCATTAGTGGCTGTGAACACTTGCTCATTCAGTTCCCGGTGGAAAACAGCGTCGTGTTGGGGGCGAGGTGTTTTTGGTGTGCCACCAAGAGGGCCAACACCAGCTTCAAATGTGCTGGAGAGCTGCCAGTTGCAAATAAGCCTGATGGGGAGGCTGAGTTACAGCAGAGGAATGTGTAGATTAGTGAGTTTTTAGGTGAGGTACCAGCTCTCCTCATACAGTCACGCTTCGCCTGGCATAATGGCCTGGGAGAGCCATTATAATACCAGTAGTGATAATGGGACAGCATGTGTATTTAATGTGGTAGTAGCTACTGTATTTTACCTCCTACCAGGAAGAGAGATGTGTGTGTATATATATTTTTAATAACAGGAGTGTTCAATGCTTTAGTAATCAAACTTACTATTAATTGTACTGTATGATTTTAGACAGGGAGTTTTTGTGTTGGTTTTTTTTATTATTAATGGGAAATTCTGAAGTTGCTCTAAATCAAGTAGTTTTCTTTGGCCACCAGTTTGCTCACACCTGGAGGACTAGAGAGGTGCTTGCTGTCAACTTTTCCCTTGCCTGACACGATCAATTTTGGAGGATGCATGAATTTTCATCTTCTTTTCCCCATTTCTTGGTGCAGAATGGTGAAGTAATAGCTGCTTTCTATGTTCAAGGAGCTGTGAGAAATTGCACAGCATGCAAAGAAGGAACTGGATAAGTGTGTGGGAATAGTGTAAGTCCTTTTTTTTTAAAAAATAAAACAAACCCTAAAACCACTACCACAAAAAAAATCCCCACAAAACCCAAAAGTACTATCCCACATTTCCTCCCTTAACACCCAGACTTTACAACAGACAACTTAGGACCTGGAAGAATGATAATAAAAAACAGGCAGGCATGGGGGCGGCTTTATGCAAGGACTACATCAAACACTAGAACTGCAGCCTTGGAAATTTATCCCTTTGAAAGCTATAAACTACCAAAAGTAGGAAATTTTACTGCAAATCATTAGATGGCCTTTTGATATCCCTAGCAATGTGCCTGCAGTGGGTCTTTTTAGTTTTTCTCATATGTTCTTCCTGATCAATGTGATGCTTCAATATTTTATGAAAAACGTTAACCAAAGGCAAAATAAACCTAGGACAGGGTTTCTGCATCCTTTAAAGTTTCTTCTGCTTCTGCAAATATTGATCCTGATCTGTGAATTTCATAGTAAACATTTCAATAGGAACATAAATCTCACATGTGTTTTATTAAGGCAAATGAACTTGTGTCATTTGACAATACAATTTTGTTGTATTTGTGATAGAAAACTGAAAGGTTTTTCTCCTAACTATAAAATCCCTTTTCTTTTGTGTTCCTTTTTCTGCTCACACTATTTAGGAAGTAAATTCTTTGTTATGTAACTTGACTTGTGCTTACCTCAAATGAGAAATATACTGTACTTGGTGAATTAAGATCTTGAAAGAGTAGAAAAATCTTTGTTTATCCCAACAGGTTGTGCTTTTATTTATTATCTATTAACTTTACTCTAACATACCCTGAAAAAAACGGAGTGTACTTTCTTTTGCAATAATAGGAAATTATAACACATTTGTTGGAGTATTATCTGTTCTGGTTCTGCAAGAAATGATGATTGTGTGTTTCACTATGAGAATAGATATTTACTCTCCAGCTAGGAAAGATAAAGGGTAAGGACCTATATACACACCTCCAAAATTAGGGCAATTAGAATGACTTGCCAGACATTGTTCACAATAGAACTCAGTTAAAATTATATCATTTAAAATAAGATGTTTTTTTCTGAAGGACTAAGTATTGTATGGTGCTAATTCTGTATGAACTTCTACTTTGTCCATATGGCTGTAGTAAATACATTAAATTACATAACACACATACTCAGGTTTTTCACCATCTCACCAGTAGTTTTGTTGCAGTTTTTGAAAAAATAAATGGTCCTCTCTCTGTCCTTTCCTCCCTGAAGTCTTGGTGATACACTTAACTTTTTTTAAATTTTAACAATATTTTTTCATTGCAGTGTTAATATTACAGAATTTTATATGGGTTGGATAAGGAAGAAAATTAGGTCACAGTTCAAGAGCAGAATGTAAAATCATCCATCCTGTTACTTCCCTGGATTCTCTCCCAAGGCACTAGGTTTAAAATTAGAGGCATGGTCCTGGTGGCACAGATTGCAGAACCCTTGCTCATCTGAGCACCACACAGCCTGCTGTCTGTCTAGTGAGTGTCTTCCTTCTACCAAGTAGGGAATTGCCTTCAAAGAATATGTTTGTTCCCACAGCTGATCTCTGCTTCTCAGCAAAACACGTCTGAAAACGGGCTGGAATTGGCTAAACTCTTCTCAGTAACCCTTGAGGGCACCATGGTCCAGCTGAAGGTGCCTCATCTCCTGTAGGGATGTTGACAAGAAGAGCAGAGGAGGATGGATGCAGGAAATAGTTGCCTGCTGCTAATCTCATTGTTACACCCTTCAAATGCCTCTGCCCAATTATCTGTGCAGGGCAGTGGAGATAGAGGACAGAGACAAGAGAAACAGATCTTCCATCCTGTGGCCTCACAGAAGAACACCCTGTGCTGATCATGTCAATGATCAGTGGGGTTTATTTTCTGGTCAAGAAAAGATTATTTGTTCTTTATGAACTCCAGCAAATAGTTCTTATTTTTTTTCCCTTCCAATATTCTTCCTAAGTAGATCTAGTTGAGATTTATTTATTTTTCACTCGTGTCTTAGAAGACACTGAAATGCAGTCAAACCTAAGTCAATAAATAAATGTGTATTGCTTTATCTGTAGTGTAAGTTAGCTTCATGTGATTGTGTGCTGTTATCTTATCCGTGACCCAGCAGGTATTGATAATGGATTATCTCAGCACTTCACACAAAATAAACCTGCTCACTTGATGTTTTCTCTGTCAACAGGTCATCCAGCATCCTAGTGCTAAACAGTCTGAGCTCCTGGTTTCACCAGTATGTCAAGTGTGAGTGGCACAGGCATCTAAGTCTCACACAGCCACGTTAGTTCTATGCCTTTGTAGTCCTGGTCATTCAAGACAGCTCTTTGTGGCTTTTATGTACCATTATGAAATGATCTTATTTGGACAGCTATGTATTTGAACCATGGAAATGAGAAAAGTGCTATGAGAATGAGGGAGAAAACCAGGCTTTCAGATTCTGCAGGTCTTCTGCACCTGCAAGGCTGTGGCTGTGCTCTGTTCATGTCCTTCTCAGACACGTGAATTGCTTGTTGTGCTCTGGTTGTCTAACACTGAGGTTATCTCTTAATGACTTTTGTGGCAGGGTTTTTTTTTGTGTGGTTTTAATATAAAACATTATACATTAATCAAGTCTCGCTGTAAAGTGAGACAGAGAAATTGAGCAGACTGGGAAGATGTGATGGACTGTGAGAAGAACATGATCTCTAGAAATTTTCAGTGTGTAGTATCTGTAAGAGCAAAGGCTCATGAGCTGATATCTCTTATATAAAGCAGTGTAGATAACATCTGAGCAGGTTTTGATGCTTGCCATTAGCCTCTGCTGAGGTGGTCTCCTTTTTCTGAGGGAAGTTTTAGATCAGATGCCTTTCTCTTCAAACACTGTTTATTTCAGAAAACCTGCATGTGCTCTGTGGTTGTCATTATTGAAATCATCTGTGCAAAGTGCCCTGTGATTCTTGAGGGATTCTTTTGGAAGCTACCTAGCCAAGCAGTCAAAGTATTTCTAAGCACGTGGAGGAAATCAGTCTGTTAGTTTATACAGCGTATCTTAGCAGTCAGCTTGGATTGGTCAAAACCCCAAATCTGTCAATTTAATTTCAGACCATGATGGAATAAGAGGGTTTCTGGCTGGAGGAAAACCAGACGTTGCCATATATGTCTTGTATCAGATTTCTGATACTTCCCCCATTTGCTTGTGAACATGGTTTGTTGGTGAGATCGGTGCTGTGTGGATGGGAAATGGAAATTGTGAGTATTGTATTTCAGCAAAGGAGCAGACTGACTGAAAATAAACCTGTCTGGGGAAGAATGAGAGCCACCCGGGGACTAGAAAACATGATATTGTGATCTGAGGAAGGAGAGCTTAGCAGAGAGAACAGAGGGAGAGAGGAAGGTGGATGACTTGAAGTCTTCCAAAAAGACTGCCCTCGGTAGGAGGAAAAAAATCTGCTGTGCTTGTTCAGATGAATTAGATAAGAAGTAATGGTCTTTGAAACATAGTCTGAATTTCTCCTGTTGCATGGGAGGAATAGTGGAGCAATGCAGGAAGGTGGCTCTACACTGTTCAATACTGGTTACTACTTTGTTTTTTTCCATCTCAAAGTAGTTTCCCAGCTTTTTGAGAATGGCCTAGTTTCTCATCCTTGATAGCGAGTATCAGATGCTTGATCTTGAACAGAACTATCAGAAAGAATTTGTTCCATTTGTCATTCTCCAGAGTGCCTCCCCTTGTGTTTACTCCAACTCCTTTTCTCATACTCCTCTTCGTCAGAGATAGACTCAGAACTGAGCATGCTCTTGAATAGATTCTCCTGTATCTCAGGGTTGACAGGTTTTGTTGCAAGAACCCTCTAGTTTCAGCACAAAGGTTGGTATCAACTCACCTAGGACTTAACAGAGCTGAGTGATCTCTTCCACAAGTGATGGGTGATAGCTGTGCCCTTGAAAATCTGTAAGGAGGACAGACTGTGTCTCCCAGCCTTTGAGTGTCATTTTATCAACAGATTATTTTATGAGCAGTGTTTGTTTCCTCATGGCATGTGATAAGAACATTATGATGTTCTTTCAGGCTTTCCGTTACTCCACGAGCCATCTCTAAGGTATTAACAGTAGCCATGATGTCCCTGAAATTCAGCTGTTAATGGGATCATCAAGAGAGGTTACCCAGCATCTAGAGTAGTGTTGTATTAGGTGAAGAGGTGACAAGATCGCTCTGTCTCTTGCTCAGTCACTAGGGTTGATTGACATGACCTTTGACTGCTGAGTGGTGGGTCCTTCTCCAGCTGTGAGGTACCTGTGCAGGAGTTGCTTTAACCAGTTGCACATTTGGTGGCACACACTTGAGTGATGCTCCCTGGCAGATAAACTCAGGCCTTCCCAATAATCCTCAAGGTGTGAAGCTGAGAGAGATGGAAGAACATAGAAACGTCTATACGTGGTCTGAGTTAATGCAGCATGATAAGGTTTTCCACAAAACTGCAGAAATTCACTATCCTCCTGTTGTCCAAATTCACCAGAATTCAACGTACCTCATTATCTTACTGTCACATGGTGACCTGGAGCAGTGTCCTTATCTTTATCAAGGTCTGTGCTGTTGCACTGATGTTCAGAGCTTGTGTGGTACTTCACCGAGTGGTTCTGTGGTTATCATTGGTCTGAAGGACTGAGTTTTGCCCTGGGGTAGGACGCAGCATGTGAAAGTTAGTATTTGAAACTGTTTATTGAGAACCATTTCTAATCATGGATAGTTTGGGGCTTTGAGCAACCTGGTCTAGTGGGAGGTGTCCCTGCCATGGCAGGGGAGTTGGAACAAGCTGATCTTTGAGATTCCTTCCAACTGAACCCATTCTATGATTGTATGATAAAGATGCTATCTACTGTCAGCTGAGGGCTTCTGAGCTGCTGCAATTCCTCTCTGCCCGCTCTTTCCCACAAGAATTTGTTTACACTGAGTTCTGTATTTGATAGGGAGCTGAAGGAAAGATAAACCTTTCATCAGATACTTGTGTGTGCTGAGTAGAGGGAGCACCACATGCCAGATACAACAAGGCTGCAGTGCTGCTCAGCTGTGGCTATCTACAGTGGGTGGATGGTTTGTATAATTTACGTATTTCTAAGATCTGATGACTGCTTAGTAACCTTTTCCTTCCTGTATGTATATTGGGTGAAAAAAAATCCATAAATGCATGTTCTAAGTAATTTTTTTTTGTTCTGAATTTAAAAAATATATTAAAAAGTAAGAATATTAGTTGCATTTTAACTTTGTAATTCTTCCTCCCCCCACTAAAATTGTGTAGATGTTTTTAACTAGTGCTTGCCTATATTGAACTGATAATTGTATCAATGAAAACTTAGGGAGGTGAAGGCAAAAATATCATCCAGATATTTAATAGGAGAATAGAAGCTATTGCCACAGCTGAATCAAGAAATAACGGATTTTTTGTTCTTTGTCAGGTCAGTCTCTGATGAGCAGTAAAACCACATGATGTTCCTGATTGTGTGTTTGTGCACCTCAGTGTGCACATACAGGTACATAACTCGTGAGTCCTACCAATCACAAGCAAAAATCATTGTAATGCAGCTTGAGGCTGTTATTCTGCCTTTTTCTACGAATGGGAACCCAAGGCATAAAGTTAAACTCAAGTTTGCCCCTGTTTGGTGGTAGTTCAACTGATCTTAAATATTTGAACAATTATTTAGTCGTGCCTCTTGTTTGTTTTTATTAGTTATATCTCCCCTGTTAACAGGGATATTTTTATGAGCTCCTCATGTTTCAATTGCCACCTGTTTAGTAAAAAAAGAATCAATACAGCTTCATTTAAAATTTTGTTTAATGATCCAGACTCAGTAACAGGAGGTTGATGCAGTCCATCAGCTGCCACTAGCTGAGCTGTACTGGGAGCACTGGGCTTCAGGATGAGGCAGTTTCAGAAGGAAGGGCAAAAACCAGTCTGGTGATGTTAGGAAGAGAACAGCCATGTGCAGCCTCCACCTCCCATGGCAAATGCAACCTGCTGATGCTTCTGCCTGGTTGCTAACATGAAGTCCTCTGTGTGTTCCTTGGCATTGCAGCCTCTCTCTCTCCTTCCTCACCATCTAAGCTCACTTCATTGGCTTTGTCATGTCTACACAACACCTCTTTCTCCCTGTCCTCCCACCTCTCCAAAGTGCTCCAGCCATGTGGTGTGTAGGAGAGACTTTGCCTTCTGCTGAATTTTAGCTGTGGGAAAATGGGGTGAGCTTAGGAGCAGAAATTAAATCAATTGGAGTAAAGTGCCCCGGAGGCAGCAAATGATTAACCAGAATAAAATTTGGCTGCACTGCTGAGATTGGCACCTACCTTGTAAAATAAAACTAGTATTATAGGGCATGTCTCTTAAAAGGTGTTCAGTAATTGAGCTCTGCTTGGAGTAAGTGGTTTCTCTGTATAGTCAGAAGAAGCTGTGGTGGTGAAAGTAGTTTCTTCATTTTTCCCTGTTCTTCCACTTCTCTTATGATAAATGTAGGGAAGAATGAAGTGGTTTTTTTACAGGAAAGTGTTGCTGCAATGCAAGGAAGATAAATAGCCATGGGAAAGGCAGACAATGGACCCCTTCATTCCCAAAGTGTAAATGGGACTTCTTTGTATTAATGAGCTGAAATAAATTTGAATGAATGTAATGAAATGGAGAAAAATAGCCTAGACACTAAGGAATAATGATTTCCTATACATTTAGTTCTTCCTTACAACTCCTCCCAGTCAGCATTACTGGCTGCTCTGTATCACTTGGTTACAGAAGAGGAGAGGAAGAGAGAAGCTCCATCAACACCCCATGGACCTGAGTGAGATTTACTGGCTGTAGCTTTCTCTCCATTTCATAGCTCTAAGAAATTTGATACTAGCCCAGATGGTTTGAAAAGCTGTGAGGGTCTCCACTGCTCTCCTAGACCTAAATGTGGATCATCATTGGGCTGTGACTGGTAGATCAGGCTGGATAAAGCTGTGTTAGGCATGAAGGTAGAGGGAACACATGCAAACCTTGTTCTTGTGCCAACTAGCAGGGCGTGAGCTGGTTCTGCCCCAAAAGCTCGATAGCCACAGCAGTGTGGGGTTGTGCCTGTGCCAGCCAAGCTCTGAGAGGCTGGCCTTATTAGCAAGGGTAGGTATGAACCATTCCAGCTTGTCTTGGGACTAGCACTGGCCCTGAGCCTGGCAGAGGTGGTGCTACACCTAGCCAGGTGGACATCACTGCTATGTCCTACAGCATAATCTTCTAGGGCAGGGATCTTCATGCCTTGTGTGTCTTTACAGCACCTGGTACTGTGGGGACAGTTGTGGCTCTGAGGTCAAGTGACAATACAAATTGGTACCAGTCTGTACTTGTGAGTTTACCCCCCTGATACTGCACTAATGCCTTAGAGCACCCTGGGACATGTCTTAATGCAGTGGCATTGGGGGCTGACCAACAACTGTATCCTAGATAAGGTTTGATCCCTCTCCCTCCCTGCCCCAGCAGTTGGAGTGGAGCTGTAGGCTCTTTGTTCTAGCTGCAGTGAGTAACACAATCTGCCCGCGCTCTCCCCTGGCATCCAGCTCTAAGGCTGTTATCAGTGCTGCTGTGGCTCTGTGAAATCACAGTGCTGTTTGATTTAGGGGGAAGTTGGCACCTCGCTGACAAGCGCTGGAATGTCACGGAGTGTCCCAGTCTGTCCTTGGAGTGCCGTTGGCATCTTTCACAGCAATAAACCCCCAGTCAACAGTCGTGGTCATGGGCAAACACCAGCCAAGAGCACAAAAGCGCTTATCACCCGTTGGGCCCTGCATTCATAAAAAGCAACGTCCTAAAACCCTTCAGTGGCTGGCAATTACTGAGCTTACTGTTAGACTTGAAAAGAGGTCCTGAAGAACACAGGCTTCTTATCAATTTTAATTGCTGGGCAGTGAGAGTTGCTGTTTGTTTAACGTCATCTGCTGTTGGCAGCTCTGGTTTACACCAGAGATGTTTCTGGCAAGTGAGATTCCCCTGAATGTAAACTTGAATTCAGTGGAAATACTTGGTTTTCAGGAAGAACTCAGGTTGAACAATTGAATTAAGCAGGTGAAGAAATGCAAAATGGAGTCTTAAAAGATTGTCTGGAGGTGCAGAGTGCACTGTTTAAGATGTTCTATTTTAGACAGTTGGTTTTTTGAACTGTAGATGCTACTATATTGTAATTACTTTGCTACTGAAACTAAGTTCTGTATTACATTGCATTAATGCTTATGCATTTCTGCAAAAACAAACTTCAAAGTCAATGTTCTCTGAGTGATCCTGTATTCATGCCATGCACTCTAAACCAAAATTCATGCTGCCTTTGAGGAGCTGGGCAGAGACAGTCACTCTGAACAGCTGCATCAATGGTCATAGGTGGTTAGCCTGTGAGAGATGTCTTAATGTTTTTTTGGTGTCAGCTTGCTGGACTTGAGCAAGCATCAAATTCCACGTAGGACTACAACTGGATTCATAGAAACTAGCAGACTCACAAGTTTTTGAGATGAGATCATAGAATCATTCAGGTTGGAAAAGACTCTTGGGATCATTGAGTCCAAGCATCAACCCTACTCTACAAAGTTCTCTCCTAAACCATATCCCCCCACACCACATCTAAATGCCCCTTAAACACATCCAGGGATGGTGATTCAGCTACCTCCCTGGGCAGCCTATTCCAGTGTTTCACTACTCTTTCTGTGAAAACTAACTTTCTGATGTCTAGTCTAAACCTACCCTGTTGCAGCTTGAAGCCATTCCTTCTTGTTCTATTGCTAATTACCTGTGAGAAGAAACCAGCACCAACCTCTCTACAATGTCCTTTCAGGTAGTTGTAGAGAGTGATGAGGTCTCCCCTTAGCCTCCTCTTCCTCAAACTAAACAGCCAAACAAACATTTTAAATGCAAGTAAGAGTGCATGTGAGCTACTTCTAATCAAAATAAGAAGAAAACCCTTTGGATTCTTAGTTTGAAAATTACTCTGAAACTGCAACTTTAAACAAGAACCTGATATTAAAAAAAAAGTGTTCTTTATGGCAGCTGCCAAGGAGTAGATTGACAGCAGCTAGTTAATCAGGAGGAGCTGCAATGGAAGCCACTTGTCTGCTCTCGGCTCTACCCCTGAAATAGTAACTGTGTCCCAGGGTAATCAGTGTGGTATGTAGGTGGGATTCTCACACATGGCTGGGGAAGATCTGTTGGAACGTCCCTCACGACTTGAAATGAGAGCTGCGTTCACTCCTGCTCTGCCACAGCTTTGGAAGCCTTTAAATGAGACCTGGCCAGAAATAACCAATTCTCAGAGTGAGAGTGCAGCTGTTTGCATTTAATACTTCATCCTTGTTGAGACAGGGAAGCTGGTTGGTCCGATGGGCAGTTTGTTTGTAACTGTCTGTTGCCAAGGGATATGCAGATGGCCTGGGGGAGAGGAAGAAAATAATGTGTAGAACAGTCCTGCTGGCACCTAAAAGAGGTGATGGTAACATGGGCAGCTTGATTGTGGTGACACACACGTGCTTGTAGAGAATAGAAGCCATTGCCTCTCCTACAGATGTGTGTGCCTGGTACTGCACTGTTCCAATGTCTGGTATTTAAAGTAGCATACAAATATTATTTCTCCATTTCCTTTCTTTGGATGGATATCTGTCTTCCTTTGAAATTCCTCTTTATCCTTCAGCATTTTTGCTTCTCCTTTGTGTGTGTGTGTCAACTTCTTTGTACCCTTGGCAGAGCAGTTGTGTAGTAGATGAGAAAAAGGAGTGATGAGGAGCTAGAGCAGTTGTTTACTCACTGTGTTAAACTCTGTCCACACTTCAAGTGGAAGGAAACAGCTTTTCCTTGTCACTGCCAGTTGCCAGGATTTTCATATTAGTTTGTTGTTATGTTGGGGTTTTTTTGTCCTGCATGGGGAATTTCATAGTTGAAATAGTCTTGGCTTATGAAATGCTCAACTCTTGATGTCTCTTTGGCTTATGGAGAGGAATGCTCCTACTGGAATAGCAGACACGGCCAAGCTCTTGCTGGCTGCTACCTGTGCATGATTAACCAGCAGCAGGAGGTGGAATTGGTTTTCCAGTGGTTCAAGTCTGTTAGTTCAGAGCACACTGGCAGCTCTGCCACGCTGCTGCCTTTGCTTACATGGACATGATGTGAGTATTTCTTTGCTTCTCACCTGGATTTTTCTGCCACTGTTTCCTTTGTTTACTATTTCATGTCAGAAAATGAAAGCTGGTGTTTACCTTTTGAGCAAAGTCTTTCTAAGCATTCACAACTCTAGCCAGGGAGTGGATTTGTGTTTTTGTTTGGAGCAAGCAGTTCCTGTTACTCATGGAATGGGAGTGGCTTTTAATAAAGACACCGGATCTCTGCCATGCAATTACCATAAAATAACCAGGACAGCAATTCTGTAGTGTCAACAGCCTGAGAACCAAGTGCTTTCTGAACTGCTTGTGAACTCGAGTGGTGAAATAAACTCTGAAGAGCACACTTTGCTTAATACACACAGTTTCTAGATTGGAAAATCTCTCCCAAACCCAATATGTAATACAGCTACATCTACAAACCTAGTTAGCCAGGAGGCTGTCTGGGAGCTCAGGAATATGGTGCACATAGCTATGAATATCTGAGTGTATATGCTGAAGATTAATTGACTGAATCTAGGCACCTTTTGAAAGGCACTAAGTCTACCTTGGGAGGCTTATGCTGATATTAGGTGCTCTATAATCTGTTTGGAGCACAGCTGATCTTATAAACAACTTTTTTTGCCATCTTTTTTGTGTGTGTGCATATTTTCCCACCAAACCACATTGCTTTATGGGAGAGGTCACTGGGGCACTGCAAGCTATAAATAACAGGGATCGTGCTGGTGTCTCCTGGTGAGGTGTGGCGTGGGGCAGCCTCCTCAAGAATTGCTCCTCTTTTGCTAGCCTCTAGCACAGCTTCTTGAAGGTTGGGACTATTCGAAACAATGCAGCACATGGAATGAAAGGTGCTGTGAGCAACCAGAAGACATTAGTGGCAGATCTTTATGAAAGGGACCTTGCCTGGGCCAGCCCAGGGAGCTGAAGCCTGTGTCCTGTGGAGCCCTGCAGCCCAGCCAGTGAAATGTGGCTTCCAGGCTACTCAGATTCTGAGTTTTGCCAGGGAATTAGGCATCACAATCTGGTTTGTTTGCTTTTTTAAAAAAACTATATATATATTCTCTATCCCCTCTCCCCCTTTTGTGGTATCTCTTATTTCAGTTGTAATTCTCCCCTCTAGGTGGGACTCTTGTTGATTTGAGTGTGATACAATATTTGAAATGCTGAGTATTTACAAACCAAGAAGCAGTCACAAGCCTCTGTGTAAGTGTTCACTCCGAGAGCACTCAGACATACTTTAAGCCCTGATGAGAGGCACTCTCATTTGTTTTCTGTCTTCTTGACCTGTGGGTCTTCCATGTGGGCCTGCCAAAGGCACGTTTGCTCTGGGATTTTTACAAAACATATCTTGGGGAGAACAAGAGGAGATAGAAAGCTGAGGAGAAATGCAGAGTGAAGAAGGGGTAGAGGTTTGCGTAATACCAGCTAAAGCAGTGAAGCTAAAGGGGTAATTTTTTGGTGTGGTGGCAGTTTACCCAACAGGAAGGTTATAAAGTCTAGATATCCTAGTTTGAAGAGCACTTCAAGCTCTCTCAAACATTGTTGGCCAGATAACTGCAGTAGCACTGGGGAGAGCTTGTTTGTCCCTGTTCCTTTAGCACCCCACTAGGTGTTTCCACAGCATAGAAACCCTGTTCCAGTGTGTGGCTGGAGGCTGAGGCAGGGGTGGAAGAGCTTGGAAAGCCTCCTGGGTGTTTGCTGAATGGAGCCTGCTGTCCACATTCTTTTATAATCCTCTAGCTCTCGAGCTGTGATTTCAGGTGTGTGATGAAGGCTTTTACTGAATCCATTATTACTTTGTGGTTTTCAGGCAGCTGGCAGGAGCCATCTCTCTGGTAACTCTAAAGTTTTGGTAAATAAGAAGCCCTAAAATTCAAACTAACCCCTCCACCGAGAAAAATATTCCACCAAGCTTGAACTTAAGCCCAGAATCCATCACTAATTTTTTCTTATATTCTGTCAAATCTCTTTAAAACATGTCCATATAGTGCAGTAGCTGGTTATTTACTTGATGATTGAGTATTGTGTGTGTACTGCTGTAACATTGCTGTAAGGAGTCTGGGCTGTGTACTTATGAATACAAATAATACATTGCATGTAATGGATGGATTTTTAATAGATTTTTTTAATGAACTGTGGGTGCTATTTTCAATGCTGCTTAGATGACACAGTTCTGCTGGCAATTAAAGGGATCTGTGCGCTTAAGAGTTTGGAAAAAACCCATCCTGAGTAACTTGAAAACAAACAAAACCAAAATATTGTAGACAACCCCCAAAACAACAACAAGGCAACCCCCTGAAAAGCTCAGCTTTGTATCCACTGCTCAGCATTACAGCCAATACAGGAAAGTAACTGCATGTAATTATTAATGACTTCTTTAATGTACATACTAAATATTTAGGGTGTTTTGATATTACCACATACTGATTTTTCTTGCCAGGTTGTGCTGAGACTCAAGTCATTAAATCTGTTGATTTTAAATATTGACAGTTAAGATGTTAAGTCATCTGTCAGTGTATAATCTTCAGGCTTGATTTCTTTTTCCCATTTTTTTTAGGGGGTGAGGGGGAGCAGTTGTGTTTAAACCTAGTTTCAGGGCCTACAATAGTTGAGGTGACAGTGGGAGGGAGGAAGAAAACTTAGACTGAAGTGCCCTGGGCTGAATAGTTATGGGTGTGTATTCTTCAGAACTGGAACACCCTATTGAGTCTCCCATAAGGACGGTCTTGCTGATGGTGAAAACTGACTCAAAATGGAAAGTGTTTCTGCTTTTATTTCTCTAAAGCAACATAAAACCAGGGTCAGCAAAACCAAATTATGTTTGGCCTACACTTTGTTCTGTATTTTCAGTGTCTATTTTTCATTACTTTGGAAAAGGGTAAGCAAGTAGAAATGTTGGTAGCCTATGTCTTGTGACTGGACCTCCAAGAACAAAATGCTCCATTCAAGCAGTCATGAACCTTTCCATATGTTAATGAAACAAGTGACACTTGTAAAAGGAGGATAGAAAAAAAATTAAGAGCTAGAAACTCATCAAACTTTCATTAGATGACTGAAATAGGAGAATAGAAGTATATCTTAAGACCAGGCATATGAGAAATTAATTAGTACTTAGCGATTAATTAAAAAACCCTAATTTGGAATGAGAAGCTTTTTTCTTCAGCACTGTCAATTTAATCTGAAAATAAATGTGTGTTAAGGATTGGAAATTCAACAGAAAATTGTTCAACAGCATGAATAAAGTGAAAGTCATCCTTAGTTAAGTTGTATGTGCTCATGTTCCTCTCTTTGAAGAACTTTGAATATACACTCAAGTTAAATTCTTGTGTTATTCACCTGATGAACAACAAAAACCCACCCCAATCCTCAAGACTCAAAACTACGGAAAGACTTTTTCTAGTGTGTTTTTCGTTTTTTTTTAAATATATTTGGAACACTTTTGAGGGCAGATCACAGCTCATCAATTTCTCTCAGTTTCTTGAAAGAAGTGGGATGTTAAATGTGTTCTTCCCAAGGCTACTTTATCATTCAAGTCCTTTGTTATGTTACACCTTTTGCCCTGTGATACCTGGAAGAGAACTTGATGTGTAGAAATCCCACCAGTCCCTAGCAAATCTTGGGGTGCTTTTCAGTCACCTACTTGCTTCATTTTTGCAGTTCTGCTTCTTTTGTTAGACTGTCAAGTTCCTCAGAGGAGAGAGTATCTTCCTATTCTGTCTGTGCTCGTAGGAAGTCTAGTTCAGGAGAGTCCTTGTCCTTCCTTACTGCCCTCAGTGGCTGCAGGTAATTTATCATAGTTTGTGTCTTTTGAACTGAAAGCAGCAATGAGATGGTGTACTGGAAAAACAGCTACCTGAGAAATTGGTAAAGTCTCCTTCTGAAAGATCCTGCTTTCTCCTGCTTGCTTTGGCCTATCTGTTGTTCAGAATGACCTGTTCATATCACCTTTTTATTTAACAAATGTTACGCAGAAACAACAACAAAGAGTGGCTTTCGTTATCCATCTTGTGTTGTGGTAAACACAGCATTCCAGGAATGAGGGAAAAATGCTGAGCAAGCAGATAAGAGTCCCCCTCTGAAAGTTTCAGGTGTCCTTTTCCTGCTCTGCGCTGTGGTGGCTTCTAGGGACATGGGTTGTTTGCACCTCTTAAATCAGGCAAAAGGTGTCTAAGAACCCTTGGAGCTTTCTGGCAGAGCAGGCTCTATTAATCAGCTTGGCACTCATCATTTGATGGGTGTATTGTATTGTTTCTACATGTGCCTTTGATTACCCAGAAGACCTTTAGTTTCCTGTCCTCTCAAGGTGGAAAACCACAACAGTTTTAACCATCAGTGTGATCTAACATGCAAGCAGTGACCTTGGATGTGTTGGGCTTGTTTCCTTGCCTTATTTGGGAGCTGCTGGTAAGGAGCCATTCAGATAAAACCCGGGTTTGAAGGCGGCACCTTAATAACATCATCACAGTGTCGAGGGGAAGCAATGTTACAAGCTGCACTTCAAATAGTTATGGTTAATGAGTTAATGTGACCAATCTTTTGCAGAAGAAACAAAGGCCGTTTGCGTCAAGAGCTTCCATGTTGTGTATTTAAACAGTGTGAGGAAGAGCTCGGGTGTGTGAACAATAGTCCATGAGGATAGCACAGGTTGTTCATCTGCTGTGTGCTCATCTAAATGGGGTTGTTGAGTGCTGGCAACGTACCTGTGAGGAGAGAGTATCTGGCATTCTGCAGATGGACCTGCTCTGGCATTACGCAACTCTGTGGGACTCACTCAAGGGTTCTGTGGGACTCTAGTAGCATCATCAGTCTTGCATCCCTGAATCCTCCCCATCTTTCATGCTAAAAAAAGATGAGGAGCTGCAGAATGCCAACAGGCGTGCTGTGGGCAGACATCTTCCTGTCTGTCTGCTGGCTGAGGAGTTACTCGTAGTATTCCTTCAAACCTCTTGTTTGAAGGGAGTAGCTGTTATGTCTTTCTCCCTGATTTTTGGGTTTGTGGAGTTCTGTTGTTCACCATATCACCCCAAAGATGTGAAAAAACAGGATTTCATCCTTTTGGAAATAAGTAGATTAAGTGGGACTAGTTGGGGAGGGGTGAGGAAGGGACTGTCTGTCTTAGCATGGAAAATTTTTACCTCTAATTTAAAATCTTCCTCTGAACTATATCGAACCAGACAAGGATGTTCGAGTCTATTCCGGGTCAAAGCCCAGGAAACTCGTGTATCTTTTTTGCTTGGATTTCTTTAGAAAGCGTGCTGTGAACTTTATATCCTGAAGAGTCAATTTCCAGATGGTTTCAGGCAGATGATTCTTGTGATGCAAGGGATTTCCTTTTTCCTGATTGCTCCATTCTTGGCTTCTTGCCCTTGTGTCTGTGGCTTGATGGATATAGATTTTTGAGGGTGAGCTTCTAGTAGGGTTGACTGAGAGTCCTTAGTGTGTGGCAGTCATAGCTACAGCAGGACACTGAAGATCGTGGTGTAGGCTGTGACTTTCAGCTCTAGCTGTTGCATAAAGAGTCTCTGCTGGATTTGTTTTTGGCTATTTTGAAGATGGACAAAACCCTTTCTCCAGTTGTCAGGACACACTTTACCCCACCCCAATTCCCCTCAGAGGGACAAATCACAGCGACTGAGCCAATTTCTCTCAGCACCCTCAGACACAAGATGTCTGATCCTATGGCCTTGTATAGGATGAGTTCTCTCCAGTCATCCCCAACTGGATCCTGATTTCTTCCTGGTAGTTTATCTTCTCCTGAAACCTCACCCCTAAGCAAGAGAGGTCAGGGAGACCTTGTGGGTGGTGACTGAGGCAAAGTAGGCATTGAGTGCCTTTAGCCTGCTCTGTCTCTACTGCCACTAAAGCACCTATTCCATTGAGCAATAAACCTGGATTTCCCTCGTTTAGTCTTTTACTACTAATGTAGGAGCAGAAGCTCTTTGGGATGCCCTTGGTGCTGCATCCAAGTGTCAACTCCAGCCAAGCTTTGGGAGCCTAAGGCAACTGGTATTCATGAGCTGTCTCCTATCAAAGCAGTAACTGGGCCTGGCCCTGTCTAGTTTCTGAGATGGATGATATCAAGTGTGTTCAGGGTGATATAACCATAGACCACAAGAGTTAAAACCTTAAGAACATTCTCAGGCTCTGTGTGGTTCCAGCAGCCAAGCTGCCTTTCACCTTCTAAGTCTGAAGACCTGTAGCTGAGGAAAGATAAATTTGGACTTGGGACACTGATCCAGAAATGCTAATTCATGGAACTGAGACAAGTTGACTAACATAATTTGAACTATGATTTTAGAGTTATACAGTAATTTCCTATAAACCTTAATCTTTGAGGGAACAAATGGTTTGGATAAAGTCTAATCCTACTTTCCTTCTATGCTTAAACACACGAAGAATCTAAGCCTTGAACTTCATTCTGAGTGAAGACCAGACAGGGGCTGATTCTGTGTGATGTGGAAGTGTGGAATGTTGTATCATCACACACATATGATGGTAGGTCAGCCACTCTCGTTTCATCTGTATGATGTGCAGAAATACCAATAAATCTGTATTTGTATTACTTTGGCTTTGGAGATGACTTCTCTAGTGTGAAGAGCTGTCCCAACCAGCATGTGGAAATCTGACTATGTGAAAGTCACTGTTAGAAGCCAAGTCCTTGGAGATCTATCTTCAGCTCTGCATTAGACTTGCTGTGTGACCTTGGACAAGTCACTTGATCTCTCTGCTGTTCATAGAATCGTTTTGGTTGGAAGAGACTTTGTGATTATCAAGTCCAACCTTAAGCCAGCACTGCCAGGTCACCACTAAACCCTGTCCCTCAGCACCACATCTACATGGCTTTTAAATCCCTCCAGGGATGGGGACTCCACCACTGCCCTGAGCAGCCTGGTCCAGGCCTTGACAACCTCTGCAGGGAAGAAATTTTTCCTAATATCCAACCTAAACCTTCCCTGGTGCAACTTGAGGCCATTTCCTCTCATCCCTATTCCTCTTGTCCTATCACTCATTCCTTGGGATGAGAGACCTCATTCCAACCTCCTTTCAGGGAGTTGTCTGGTGTAAGACGGTCTTCTCTGAGCCTCCTTTTTTCTTTGCTGGCAAGTGAAGACATGAATTGCTACATAGGTCACTGCAGTGGAAGTTTACATGCACTTAGGAAGTAGCCAGCATCCTTTTTATTTTTATTTCCCCGGGTTAACCTGACCAGGGAACGTGCTCTGTGCTGCAGCCTTGCAGTGAGTGCTCAGTAAAGGTCATTCTGTAAGAGCATGGGAACTACCTGAGGTCAGGAAGTATATCAGGGCAGAAGTTATGCAGAACTTTGATTTTTTGGTTTGTAACATATTTTTGAAGTATCAGGCTTTAATGCATGACTTCTTGATAGCTGGTAAATAAAGTGGTGGAATTTTAGAAAGAAGTAGAGTAAGAGAACTAAATGTGACTGAATTCTTTAAAGTACTAAGTAGGGCAGGCCATGGAAAGGGAAATCTCTTAATGTAAATTATTTCACCTGTCTTGTCACAGTGTATATTGCAGAGCATGGAAAAGATGGTCCTCCTTAACTTGTGTTAAGTGCTTTGGTTCTCTATAATCATTAGTGTGTCTGTTTACTGCAGACACAGAGATGAGCTATAGATGGCTCTTTATACATTGTTTTTCCACTTTTAATGAGCTACAGGCTGATTGTTAATGGTGAAAACAAAATTCTCTTCCAAGCCTAAGAAAGAAACCTTAAAAAAAAAAAAAAAAAAAAAAGCAGCTTTCCAAGACTTCTAAAATCCTTTTATGGGCAGTGTTTTAGCTGGTGCAGTGCTGAGGTTGCTTCTGCATCATGTTCTTGTTTACCATGGGACAGATTTATCTGCCTTAGGGGTATATAGGTGATGAACCAAACAATATGCCAGCATCTGCTGCTCTTTATTCCACTGGCACTTTAAAAAAAGATAGAAAAATTGTAAACTTCTCTGTTTTTAATCATTTTATTCTTAAACAACTGAGTTTACTGATCAGCAGGGCTGTGGGGGGCCGAGCATCTCATCCTGAACACAGAGGAAGGGCAGTTTAGTTTTCAGCTATGAGTAATGAAAGAAAATTTCTGGAGGAGACTTGAGGAAGACATTTTCACAAGAAACCCAAAAGCCCCATTTCAGAATCCTTTTTAACCAGAAGGCTTTGCTTTGGAGAATGTGTCTTTGAGATGTTCTCGTAGGAGAAGCCATTCTGAAGGTTCTTAAAAGGGCTTTGAGACAACTAACCTTGGGAGTAATGACAGGTAATGAAGTATGTGCAGTACCCTCTGACCTGCTATTACTGGAAACTGCCTAAAAATACTTTCTAGAATGTTTTGCAGTTTTTAAATTGCAATGGAAGAAGCCTCTGCAAAGCTGCTCAGCACTGTAACCATGGGAGTTTTGTCACATCAAAATGATATTGCGTGGCTTGTGAAGGGCAGGATCAGGATATCCACTGGAAAACAGTTCAATATAAAAGCATTTCAAAAGAAAACCTCTAGATACATTTCAGAGGAAAGTGAGAATTAGAATTTCAATTTATATGGAAAAAAGGAAGGGAAATGGCTTTTTTTCTTATAATTAATGACTTTTCTTTTACGGCCTAATCAGAAAGCAGGAAGAAGAAAAAAAAGAAACAATGTGCTTAGAAAATTTAAGTTTGAAAAATCAATATCCATTTAAGTGGTCACAGCTTTTGGCCAGATTTAGTTTTGTGTATTAATTTATATTCATAACACAGAAAACCATAAATAAAGTAAAGCTTTAACTAATTTTAATAACCCAAGGGTGCCTTTTGAAAGGCATGAGTAGCAGCAGAGCAGACTGGAGATGGCACTGGGTGGCCAGGAGCTGCTCTGGGAAGAGTTGCTGCTGCTTTGGGGCCATCTGCTGGAGTCTCCCCTCGGAGCCTCACCTCTCCCAAGCCTCTCTTACTTTGTGTCTTCACTGAACCTTCCCCCCAGCCCCCTAAATTTTACCACTATTCAACTTCTGACCCAAGTTGTCCCTCTGCTCCTATCCCTTGATCATGATAGGGAACAGCAACACTTTATCCAACAATTAACCTATAGATAAAGGAGTCAGTCTTGGAAAACAAATCTTTTGAACAGATGAAAAGGAGCCTGTTTCTGGAAGTCTTTGTTACTGTGGGGGTGATAATATTATTTTCACTCTCACTTAAGGGGTAGAGGTGAATGACAAACATGTCTCTGTGCCAACTTGAGCAAGGCAGAAAACCTCCATGGACCACTTTTAAAAGTTCAGGGATTGTTGTTTCAGATAAAGAAGCTTCTCACAGTTCAGAATAATTGAAGTTTTTTCTTAGAGTCTATTGCTGAGGGAGTTCAGAGAAGGCTCCGAGGAGACCTTCTTGTGACCTTCCAGTATCTGAAATTTTTGTTTGCTGATGTGCCCCACTTAATACTTTATCTGCAGTGCTGGGTTTTTAAAAAATAGATTTTTATTATAAAATACGGTTCTCTCATAAATCTGTGTCAGAGATGGAAGCTGTGAAATTGCCCCTTTTTTCCCAGTTCAGAATTCTAACAGGATTTGTTAGGATATCTCCCAGCAGCATGGTTTGCCTTTGTTTTTGTTGAATGATGGGAAACAGCATATAAATGGAAATCTGAAAATGCGGAGTTTATAAATGAGGTGCCCTTAGGTTCTTGGGTAATTGGTTTTTTGGTTGGTTGTGGGTTTTTTGAGACCAGGTGTAATAACTCTTTTTTCCAAAAGTGAATATATTATGAGGAAGACACCTTGGGCATAGGAACTTATTTATTTATTTACTTATTTTTAACAGGATGGTGACACAGATTTTTAACTGTGTTTATATTTTTCTTAATATTCCTTAGATAAATAGCCAGGAACCTTAAAAGCCAGTGTTGCTCCATGTGGCAGTCACAAGCAGCCTGTCTGGAGCAGGAACCTGCCCGGGCAAGTGCTTGGAGAAGACAAAAAAGGAGCAGAGACTAAGAAAGTTCCTTTTTTTTTTTTTTTTTTTTTTTTAATTAAGCATATCCTGTCAGCTGCTCAAGAAATTAATTCTGCTCCATCAGATTATGAAACAAATGTTCTGTGATAGGCACATTAGAGGTACTTTGGCAGCAGATTTGGGAAAATAAGCAAGTCTTTCCAAGCAGAACAATGCTTTTGTGTGTAGTGACGAAGGTGGAACTGCAGAGAAGAGAGTTCTCCAATGGCCCAGGTGCCGTTCCGATAATGTCCGTAATCAAACCACGTCCTTATGATGTCCTGCTGGCTCTTCTTCTCATGCTCTTTGGCATTGCTGGTGTTCCTCAGCCTCCTGCAGCTTTTTAAGTGCTTTGTGTCTTTGAAAACAGTATTAATTATTGAGGGTTGGGTTTTGACACTGATGAACAGAAAGAGTAACCCCTCTGACTCCAGTTGGTCCTTTGGACTTCAGGAAACTGAAGGATGGCACTATTGAAGCTTTTCGTGGTCCGCCCTGAAATTCTGAACTCTATAGGGCTGATTTAGCCTGTTCTGAAAAAGTTCCATTAAAAATGAAGTTAATGCTGTAATACTTTTGGTATTTATAAAGCTTAAATGAAGTGGAATTCTTTCGAGGCCTAAACTGGAGTACTTTAATCTTTTGGACATCCCATTGTTGCAGGTGCACCCCACGCTTTCCTCCATGCAATCAAAACAAGGTCACATTCAAGCTTTTTTGTACAATGAACTGGAATTTCACTTATTATTGCAGTCAGTGTAAGAATTCAGATCTTTCTTTTGCCTTTTTCTGACTTGTATCTCTCTGTTTTCAGAAAAGTTCCATCTGTTAGCAAGCACTCGTTAGATATGATTTGAAAGCTTTAGTAAAATATAATTTGAAAGCTTTAAGAGCTGTAATAGAAATCATTTAATGTCCATGTTAACACTGGAATAGTCTCCTCTGCAGGGTGCTGTCTCCCATACACTCCTTATACCATCAGAATTATGAGAAACATTGAAAGATCTTAATAATCCTAAACGAAATTTCATAGCTAAGCTCCCTGGCTGTTTCCAATGAAGAGACACTCTCGAGCTGGAATCTGCCCTGAGTGGAGCCCGAATTCAGCAAGAATTTAATCAAGTGCTCAGTGTCCATTTGAATTTAGACAAGATTAACTGCACATTAAGGGATAGTGTCAAATCATAGCCTTAAAATGATGTGGCTTAGAAACAATTCTTTTCAAGTTCAGGGAGACAGAGTAGTGTTAGTTCAGAGGAAGTTTCCATCCAAGGCTTTTTTTTCTCTGTTCTTTGATGATTTCCCAGCTGGGATGATGGATGCCCAAGCAGCTGCTCTGCACGAGGGCACTGGCCCTTTGCCACTGCTGTGGGGTCACGGGGCTAGCAGCAAAACTTGGGAGTCTGAAGAAAACACATGAAAGCTCTTCATTACATTCATTCGTTCTGAATCTGAGCTCTCATTTGCAAGGGAAAAATAACATTTATACACAGAGCAAAAAGATTTGCCAGCTCCCTATGGAGAGGAGTTGGTGTTTTACACCTGGCCTTAGGGGACTGTGCCAGCCTCTTTAGAGGCCCACCTTTAGATGTGCAATAGAACGTTACCATCCCTCAGGTCTTCTGTTCATTCTCCTCTCTGGAGATGGAAATATGTCTATCTGCTTAATTCCTCCTCCCACCTTAGGAATGTTAACCTGTCATATAGATCCTCTTCCTTGTTTCTAAGCTGTGATATGTTAAAGGTGCCATTTTTCTCCCTTCAGCATCCCTAGAAATGTGGAAAAGCTCAGAAGGCAGTGGGAGCACTGGTTTCTGGGAAAGCATCTGTCAACTGTACCTTTAGATAATTAAAGCAGAGGATCATAATGGAAAGGGTGGTGAGAGTACTGGTCCCAGCTTCAGAGCTTTCTCATGGTCTTTATCTTACTTGGCAGCTCTGATGGAAGTGCCTTTCAGAGACAGTTGTTTCAGGAGCAAGGAGTGTGAAAAGGCAGGATCAGGTGAGGGGGTAGTTGCCAGAGTTGTTCAGGTCTGGTATCACTTTTGTGATATTTGGAATAAATCAAATTAAGCATCTATCCAGGCCAGCACCTCAAGGTTTGATTCCTTCTTCCTCATTTGTATTTTATCTATCATTGGCTTTTTAGCCCCTGCCACTGTCTCACTCTGTTCCCAGCTAAAGATAAAGGATGCTCTCAAGAATGTCAGTGGTGTTTTCCTGTTGTGGAGGGTTTTTAGTGAGCTGACAACATTGGGGTTTCCTTGTAGAACACACAGAAGTCCTGAGTTGCAATGCAATAAAATGAATGTACAAGTTTATGTGCACTAGTAAATCAGTTGTACAACATTGTGGGATGGTGCCTCCCTCCTTAGGTGTGGAGACCCTGTTTCCTTTCTCCTGCCTTGCTTGGAAGATGAACCTCTTAAAATAGTGTCTGGCCAGCCCAAACAAGAGAAGCGATTAGGAGTAAATATTGTTGCTTGTTTAAAGAAATAATGTGTATTTAAAGGAAGTGATTTCAAGTTTCTTTGAAAAAAAAAAAGACAGTATTTTATTTCAAAATTTTTATTTAATTTAGGTTTGATAACAGCAAAGCAGAGCAATAGATTAGGCTTGGCAATTTTTCAGAAGTGGAATTTTCCTCTTTTAGCATTTTTTCTTTTTTGGCATTTGGATACTAAATTATTCTAAATTCTGCTGCCTTGAACTTACTGTTACAAGCAGAGTGGGATAGTGATGCATGTAGTGAGCCTGCAGAGTTTTCCAGCCGTGAAAATCTCCACCTAGAAAACAAGTTTTACTGGTATTATGGTATCTAGAAC
>VYZX01033804.1:304061-402522 GCA_013401335.1 Brachypteracias leptosomus
CCCCCTCGCTCCTGGCTTCCCCCCCCCCCCACCCCATTAAAATGAAAACTTACCCAGAACTGGCCAATAAAATGAGAGTCCTCCAGTGCAGTAAGAACAAACCATTTGCTGTCAGGGATGGTGTGGAGCTGATGTCTTGTCCTAGGGCCCTGTTTGCAACTAAATCCACCTCTTGTGTAAGATAAGGCAGATGTCCATCCCCACCCCGGCTGCAGCAGAGCATGGGGGTGATTCAGCCTCACATCCTCTGAGGGCACTTGGAGGGATGTTACCTGTTCTTTTGCTGGTGCCACCACCACCAAAGTGACTTGGCCTGGGCAGCTGAAAAGCACTGGTTCAGCTCTGCTTATGCTCTGTGTGCTTAAACCAGGGCCAGGCTGAACTTGGGGTTGATGTTCACCTTGGGGTGGGCATCATGTTAGAGCAGCAGACAAGGAGTGTGCAGTGTTGGTGTCTTTTGGAACGTGCTGCTGGATGGTTGAACTTGATGATCTTAAAGGTCTTTTTCAACCTAGACAATGTGATGGTTTTGTTTTGATGGAGTGCTACAGGGCTTGGGCAAACTTGGATGTGTGATTGAGAGGGCAAGGACAGCACACAGGACTGCACTGGTTTCCTAATGGTATTCTAGAGTGACAAAAAGTGAGGACAAGAGATTCCAAGCAAAATAAGCTGTGAAAATTACAGTTCCTCTCCTGCTTTGCCCTGTTCATCAAACCACAAGAATAGGAGAAATCCTCTCCTTGTTTTACAGGATATATTCACTGTACTTTTCTAGTCTTTAAGTACAGAGCACTAGTGACATATTTATCTCTTGCTAAGCATGAGCTGCATGTGTAAAGAACTGCAAAAATTCTTTTGATCCACAGTATTTGGTAAAATCCTTTCCCTGTTGTGCACAAGCACTTCCCTGGCCATGACATTGCTGTGTTGGGGTTTCATGTTAGTGATCAGGCACATCAGAAGCTTGTCATCAACCATCTGAGGAGCCCTGATGCAGTCAGTGGTGCACGTTCCTTGGATCATGCCCTCAGGTTTAATGTGGTGTGTGCTTTGTTCAGTTTCTTACCCAGTACCAATGATCTCTTTCCTGTCCAGCCGTGCCCTCTCAATGGAGCCAACACCTCCCTGCAGGATGCAATAAGGTTGCTCTGTGTGAGTGCTCAACCTTTCCTCTTGAAGCATCTTGATGTCTGGTTTGCATTTCTGCTGCAATCACACCCTTTGCCAAGACCTTAAAGGCCTTTCCTGCAATAATTCTGATGGCGTATCCTAAATGACTTTTGATTCATTGTGTGCTTTGTGCTTTGGTCCTCTGCCCATGATTTAAATTGCTTTTACAGACTCTAATCTCCCAGAAGAGCCACCTAAGTGTGATAGAAGCTTTGCTTATTTAGTGGTGTACAACCTGTTTTGCTTAGTATCAGGCTACCTTCTATTGTACGTGATCTTGTACAATAGATCTGCTTTCTCAAATGAGAGAAAGAAGCTAGAAGAGAGTATTTCTTTGACAAGGAGTCAAGGAGCTGGTTAAAAATGATGCCATTGTTTCCTTCAGGAAGCACCAACTCTACTTTGCCTCACGGCTGGAACAAACACATATTAACAGGAAGCTCCATCTGATAGACCCGAGCTAACACAAACAGAGCATTCACACTTTGTGGAGGGCTTTGTGATGGCAAGTGACAACTGAGAGCAGTGAGCCACCTACCAGCTCGAGCTGTGTAGGACACAGTGAAGGGAGCACGTGTTGAGCATGAAACTGGTGTAGCCAGTCCTGGAGGGGATGATGCTTCTCTGCAGGGTTACTGCCCTTCTGCTGGGCATCCTCGTGCCGTGGAGGGGCTGGGAGATGGGAAGGGGCTGTACCCCTCCTTCCTTCCCAGAAACAAAACAGAAAAAAAGAAGATAAATCCTTAGAGGAAAACCATGCAAAGAGCCTGCATGGGCAGAGAGTTAAACCCCCACCTTCCTCTTTTTATAATCAGGACTAAAATACTTTTTTTTTTTTTTAAACTTGTTTCATCTTCAGCTATGGTTTGTGTAGCTTGCTGGGCTCTCCTAACTCCTTGGTACAGTGATTTTTAAAAATTATTGTTTTCTTTTCATACTTTGCCTTATTTAATGGATCTAGACCCAAATTAAAATGTATATATTTTGGGAAGTTAAACGATTCTAAGTGAGTTAGCTGAAGGGGTTAGGCAGCACAGCTAAGGCAGATATTATGCAGTTTTCATTCAAGGATTAGAGAGTTCACAGCCAAACTCTGGAAGGAAAATACAGGTGTTAATAAAAATTTCAAAGTTGGCCAAAGATGAAGTGCAGTACAGGGCTCCTTCATTCTAATCACATACTTTCACTAGACCAGTCCCTTAAAAACAATCTTTTTTTATTTAGTGGAGGACCTCTGACATCCACCAGTTACATAGTTAAGTGTTTATTTACTCTTCTATTAGTAGACTGACACCCTGCTCCTGTAGTTTATAGCCATTAGAATATATGGTCAGAATTAGTGTCTTTCAAGTGTTAGTTCAGACTTGCTGAAGAGTTCAGCAAAGTCCTGCACGTACAGAATATTTATGTGTGTGAATTTCATGAAGGATGGAAGTTTTCTCTGCATGGTGAAATCCTGTTTCATTTCCTTTAAAAAAACTCCTATCAGAGTTTCTTGCTTTCAGAAGCACCAATTGGTATTTGTGCTTGACACTACACCTTGATGATGATCCCATAAAATAAATTCCCATCCTGTATTAGCTGCCTGGTGATGCTGTTTGTGATCTAGAGTCCTTTCCTCTCTCTGATTGTCAGCTCTCCTCCTTTGACAAGTTCTACCTATTCCCCGCCTAACTTCTACCTTTTATTAGAATTTTTTTCTGCAGGCAATCCCTAAATGCCTGGGATGAAAGCACAGGAAAGACCTGATGCAATAAGAAATTGCTTGATATGGATTAGTATGAAGGTTTACCTCCTTGCACCATGACATGGCTGAGCAGTACTGTGTGAGGTGGTTCAGGATTTCTGTTGACTTGTAGTCATATTAATTTAATTTTCCTGATTAAAATTAAGTAAGGAATGACTTCTCTGACCTTTAATGGAGCAGAATATATGTCAAAGTGAAAGGGTCATCCCGTGTCTCAGTGTGTGTCTTGCCTGAATTTGTCTAAATCCTCATTGCAGTAAGTTTTTGTTGCCTGGAAAGCTGTGTGAGAATGTCCTTTTGTGACACTACTGACCTCTGTGTTCACACTCTGCAAATAAATGTCAGTATGTGTAAGTCATGGAGATGAAAGACAAAATAATGGTGCTGTTGTGTTGTAATGAACTAATATGAGCTGGATATGCAGCAGTATGGTTTGCAAATTGTGATGATCAAGATAAGAACCTGCCCATATTTAATCTGCACCCTCGTGGTGTTCATTCTCAATGTCATCCTTCCAGCTCTTCCCAAGCCATGTGCTTAGAGGACATTGAACTTGGTTTGTATTTCTTTGTTTACCTATGAAAGGTATCATGGTTAAAGCTAAAAGGCAAAGAAGTGATTTACTCTGTAAACTCAAACAAACAAGATGCCACAGAACAAGAATCCAGTCCCACCCCTGGCATTCCAGGGCTGGTGAGGAAGCTGCATGGCTGGAGATGGATGCATGTGACTGGACAAAGCTGCTTGTTCAAAGAAAGATCATCCAGTTGCCCAAAGTAAGGTGCAGACAGAGGTTCAAGAAGGAGGCTTAGGTAGAATGTTACCAAAGACAGAAGGACCCAAAAGACCTCTTTTTAAAAAAAAAAAAAAAAGGAATATTTCTTTTTAGTTTCAGTCATTTTCTCCAGTAGACAGAGAGGGTGAACTACAACCAGCCATTGACCTCATGCAAAAAAAACCATGGATCCAGCAGTTATAAGCTAAACTCATACTCCCTGTATGCAAGGACACTGATAGTTGGGTGCCTTCCAGGTTGATAAATGTACTAAATAAAAGTTGTTCAAAAGCCAGCTCTTATGACATTGAACAAGGAAAAACTGCCTGTTCTCCTGGAGTGTTAGAACTCAGGTTGGGTTATATGAATTGAGTTGAACCTTGCACCTCCCTTTTCATCTCTTAAATGTTTCTGAGGTTTAAGTTTAATTTAGGGGCTAATTCCAACCTTCTCCAGGTTCATGGGAAGACTCCTACTGGGAGTATGTAAGAAACAGTACAAGAAGGAATAAAATCTAGCCACATTTTAGTGCTGGCTTTGATGCTGATGGCTGCATGTGCATGAGGCTCTATTAATCTGGTGAGTAAGTACTTCCAGCTTGTCTCATGTACCTTTTTTTCCATAAATGTTCCTGTCTGTATCATTGGACATATTTTATAAACCTTTATCAGTTCTCCTACCTGTGACATTTACAAAATGAGCATTGTTATCTCTTGGTAAGTGGTTAATTGTTCCTTTGATCATTACACACGTTGTTTCAAGCCACAAAAAAGACATGCCAATGTTCTAAACCCAGAGTTAAAAACAGAAAAAAAGCAGCAGCTCAGGGCTGGAGGCCACAAAGTACTGATAGCATCTGTAATGTGTCAAGTCTCTGCAGCTTCCACTGAGGTCAGTGAAAAAACCCTGAGTCTGGGTCTGTTCTGAAAGTTTAAATATATCCTGGAATAGTCAGAAACTACTAAACCCAGCTTTAGCTCTTAATATACATTTCCTATATATTGCTAAATATAGCACATACAGTAGCTGGTCATGTCTACCTGTCAGCTGTATGATTCTTTCCTGGAAACACTGACTTCTCAAACCTGTTTGAGACAAGTGTTTAAATTATCTGACTGACTTCATGAAGTAAGCCAAATTTTTATTTTTTTTTTTTTATGTGTTTGCCCACATACCCACACCTGTGCTTGCTCTGTCTCTTGTAACTCTATATACAGCTGTGTCTGTGCAGGTGCTTTTCTCTTTAGTGGGTGGTAGAGCAGAGACACATCCCAAGTCTATGTTCAGGCTGACCTCCAAGGGTCACCTCAGCATAGTCTGCTGAAGACAGGGTCTGGGAAAGAAAACAGCAGCTGCTTTGTAAGTGTTTGTGTCCACACTGCTTTAAGAGTGGTTTGATGGTTCCCATCCAGAAGTACAGAGATGATCAGACACTTGCAAAATTCTTGCTGTTAAAAGAAACGTAGCAGTGCTAGATAGGGGTTAACCACAAAGTGTTTTTGAGCACATCTCCTGAGCCATCGCTCGGCTTCCTTCCTTGAAGATGATCACATTTGTGCATAGATGTTGAGTAAGCAAGAGGTTTTAGGAGATAAGAGATCAGCGGTTTCCAAGAGACCAAACCTTTTGTGACTGCTAGACTTAAATGCCAGTGTCCTGCTGTCTGTTCTTTAGGGGAAAAAGGCATTAATTAAACTGGAGTCACTAGACAGATACAGCGGTTGGTGAGTGTTCTGCTGCCCCATATACAGCTGGTGAAATGAGCACAGGAACGTGCACTGAGCAAAGTGCTCCAGGGTGGCTCATGCTACTGGTTAAACCATTCACCTGTCTTAGGTCTTGAGTGACATTCTGTGGAAGCTGAGGGACTTTTTACTGTAAGAATTTTTTTACTGGCTAAGTACCATGTTTTTCCACTTGTTACGTTGCAGTAGAGCAGCTTGGCTACAACCCAGCAAGGAGAAAATGACTGTTCTGGGAGGTCATCTAGTCCAACCCCCCTGCAGTGAGCAGGGCCATCTGCAACTAGAGCAGGTTGCTCAGAGCCCTGTCCAACCTCACCTGCAATGGTTCCAGGGATGGGGCATCAACCACCTTTCTGGACAACCAGGGCCAGGGTCTCACCACCTTCAGTGTAAAAAATTTCTTCCTTCTCTCTAGTCTAAATCTCCCTCTTTTAGTTTAGACCCGTCATCTCTTGTCCTGTCACATCAGGCCCTGCAGAAAAAAAAATAATTTGTAAGACTGAAACATCCGTGTGTATGAAACCCCATAAAAATAGGTAGTGTGGTGGTTGGTGCTTGCTGCAGTTCTTATGTCAACCTTCAGTTTCTCTAATAGTACAAGCAAAGATTTGACAAACTATTTACCCTAAGTTTATCTGCCTGTCATTTAGACACAAACTTTCACCTCCAGTCCTTATTAGGTTCTCTTCGGTTCTGTGTGTTTAGGAAAAGTACAGAAAGAGGATAGACTTGGCTTTGGTGCCCTCTTGTGGGGTCGTGTACTGGCTGAGCTACACTTTTAATAAACCTACAACAGTATGAACTGTTAATGCTCCAGGTGCATTCAGAGAGCTCACACCATCCCCTACAACTCGTTTGCTTTGAGCTGATGCATCTACATGTGAGGGACTCTTTATCCAGAGACCTGTAACCAAACCCATTGATGTTCATATTGTCACATGTATTGGTCTTAAGCAGCTGTGGGAGTGTCCACAATGGCTGGACACTTGGAGAACATTTATGTTATGTATGATGACCAGCTTGTCTTTGCTTTCCCTGCCCTTTCTGCACAACTTCTGTTTGAGAATGGCCAAAGTTAGAGGTTCAAGGGAAAATGAGAAGATCTGAGAGAGAAAAATCACCTATTTTTGCTTTGCCTGGGGGTATGTTCTCATATGTGTGTCTGTGTTGATACTCTCTATCCTATTAACTTCATTATCACTTACTAATTTGATTTTTGTACCTAATTACCTTCAAAATTCCTCTCCATGACTATGTAATATGTGTACAACATAATCTGTGTGCACTGGATCTGCATGAGCTGGATTTTGAAGCCATCATTGGGCAGTCTAGCCTATAAGGGCAACCTTGAATTGTGAAAAAAATCCCTAACTGGCTCTGTTTAATAAGCAGATGTTTTAAGTCGTCTTCATTGCTCATGTCATGTTTTAAGAGGAAACAGGCAGTTGTTTGGGAAGTGGGTGCTGCCTGTGCCTAATGTCCAGCAGATACCATCCAGCTTGGGTCTGGGGTTACAGGTGGTTGGGCTGGGTTTGCTGCAGCTCCTTGGCTGTTCTCAATCTTAGCTTCAGAACCAAGACCCCTTCCCTAAGGACTCTTGGGCAAGGGGGACTGGGGAATGTACCCTTATATTCCCACCCCCTCTCTAATAGTTGATTTGAAGTTTGGAATCAGTCCTATGTTGTGTTTCAGATGCTAAAGGTCAGATTTGATTTATCTGGGGCCTTTTAGGGATTGATCCTAAAAGACAGTGTGGACAGAGCCTGTTCAGCTCTGGCTCAGCTGGGATTTCTCTTTGCACTTTATTAAAATTTTGAGCACCAAGAAGGCAAATATTTGAAACCTGTTTTTTGGGGGGGGGGGTGTGGTGGCGATTCAGCTGTAGTGGCCCTTACAGTGGGGAAAACAAGGAATGCTGGTTTTCTGAGGGGCAAGGAAGCAGCAGGTCTTAGAGGTAGGCTAAAGCTCATGTTACAGGTTCATTTGATAATATCCATCCCGAAACCTCAATGGCTGAAGAGAAATAAACTATTCAACATGGATCATTCAAAAGTTACCAGCTGTGCTTTAAGATAATCTAACGCCAACGACATTTCTGTGTGCAGATAATTTATAAAGACATAATTATCTGTCCTCCCTCTAGGTTCTTACTAGACTGCATTACAATAGTCTAATTTTTAAATTTATTTCTTTTTCTTTACAGCTTCCTTATTGTGCTGATATGCCTTATCTTCAGTGTGCTTTCTACAATTGAGCAGTATGCAGCTCTTGCTACAGGGACCTTATTTTGGATGGTATGTATGTGGATGTTCAAGTGATTGATGCCTATTGGTTCTTCGTGTGCAGATTGTGATCTGCTGAGCTAATACCACACCAAGCAGAATGTTCCTTATGGTTTCACTGACAAGGCTTTTCCCTGCTGAGTCTGTAAAGCCACAGAAACACCAAAAGTCATGGTAGCAGAAGAACAAAGTCTTACCCTTTATGTCCTATGCTGAAGGCACCTGTGCTGTGTCCACCACACACAGCTGGTCTAGTTAAGTTTGAATCCCTTGTATTGCTTCAATTAATCCATTTTTCAGCCATACTGAAGACCAGACACTTGACCATACCAGATAAAAAAGTAAGTGGAAGTCCTTTCTTTTAGTTGATGGCAGATCCAGCTTATTCACAAGAGTATTTTCATTGTTGGAGCTCAGACAGCTTGTTCTACCTGCCTTACACACATCCACTTCACTAGAGAACACAGTTACCTTCTATTTATAGTACATTAATCCTGCAATAGATATGTATCAAGAAATGTTCCAAGAGTATTGCTGTCCTGACAGCCTAGATTTCATGGAAAAGCTTTAATTTTTAAGTTGGACAGGTATTAAAATTTTTTACTTTAGTTGTACCTTAATGGTGGGGTACCCCCTGCTAAATCATTGCTTTCTCTATATTTGTAAATAACTGGCCATTATTTTACTTGTGAAAACACTGTCACTGAGAAAGTGCTAAAATAGTTGCAGTGCACCAGTAATATTGTTGTTTATGATATCATTATTAACGTGAAAAAGTTCTCTTAGACCCCCCCATAAATTATTATAATGTTGTCAATTTATTCAGTATGCTAAGGTTTTATGCTCAATATAAATATTGAAACAATTATAATATCTTATATTAAATTGAGTGGCAGTCACACTATTTCTAGTTAAGGTATCTTCATGCCCGGTATATTATTTTTTATTAATTTGTAAGATAATTTGAACTCTTATTATTTATAATTTGTATAATGTTATTTGAACATTATAATTAGTTGCCAGCTAAGACAATCTATGCAAATATTTCTTCATCCAGTGCCTTTCTTGTTTTGTGGTTTGGAGTTTTCTTTTTTGTACAGATTTAAGTTGGGTTTTTTTATGTATTGTCTGTGTGTGTGCAATAAATTCAGTGTAATACATGTAGTGCAAGGCATTCAGAGTTAAATACAATGTATGTCACACCCAGTGTTGGATGTTCAGACTATTCAATATTATCTTGCTTTGTAAGTGGTGTGAATTGATCCTCCTGCTCTGGATCCTGGGAGAAATGACGGTTAATTTTTAACATTGAAATCCTGCTCTCGTGGTTTCTTGGGAATTTAGCAGCTGTTTGTTTGCTCAGTATTGGCATGTTCTGATATTGTTTTCTTAAAGGATTAACTGTGGTAATTTTCAAGAAATTTCAGGAGATTAGAGTGACTCATCCCAAGCAGGGATGGGCCAACGTGCTCTCTGCTCTGTCCAGTTCTGGTGGCACTTTCACAGGAGTTGTGACACCTCCACACAAAGATAAATGTCACAGTCTGGTTTCTGTTAGTAAAGTTTCCCACCAGTAAAATTTCTAGACAGTAAAATTTCCTACTCCTTTCTTATTTTAAGATTTCATTTTCATTCTAATATATAATTACAAGCTGTCAAAGTTAGATGTAACTGAATTCTTAAGGAGGGGGTCAGTCACAGGTGACTGGTTGCAGAGAAACTGTAAAATACACTTTCTTTTACTTACTTCTTTGTAACAGCACACAGAGATTAAAAAAAAAAACCACAAAAAATAAACCAGGAAAAACACAGAGCAAGCTTCCAACACAAATGCTGAGATAAGGAGACTTAGTATAGCTTGGAAGAGAAATTTTTCTACTCATTTGCAGAAGGAATTATTATTGGTTTTGTAGGGGTCTGAAGTCATACAAGTCATACAAGATATGACAGTTATATGAAAATAAGAGCTAAAAAGATTGTTGAGATATATATACACATATATATACATATATATGTCAATAGATATATCTAAACGTACATATATACATATATATGTGTGTATATATATCTATATACATATACATGTGTATATATGTATATCTCTCTATCTATCTATCTACATATATATATATATGTTCTTTTTATTCTGGAGCTGCTTGTCTTATAATATCACCTTCCATTCCCAGAGGGGGCATGTTACATTATCAATAATTTTAAAGCATTTAGAAATGCCTCTGTTTTTCATAACAATCAGAAAAATGGGAGGTTAACCCTGGCAAGATAAACAAGGGCAAGTTTAGCTGTGTTCCAAGTGGTGTTCCAGCCTTAGACAAAACCGTTACAATTAGCAGTTGAATCTTTCTCTACTTGTCACCACACTTCACAGGGCAAAGAGCCTTGATGAAAGCTACACCTAAATGCAGTTGTAATGGGAGATTAGGAGAGAATTGGCCTTTTGTTCCTTCCCAGAGCGCAGTGAAAACTGTTTAAATTTGCATGTGTTTATTTTATCTGCCTTTCACTAGGTGGTGCTGTTGGAGGGGGTTTGACTCCAGCTTCTCCCTGGCACTTGCCCAGCATGAGCTGGAGTCGGAGCCAAGGCTGTGAGAGGATGATCATTTTGAAGGGTCTTTGTACACTTGGCCCCTTTAAAGCCCTGGTGCGGGAGAGCTTTTGCCATGACTCATAAAGAGAGTGTGGTATATCTGGGTAAAAATTGATTTTGAGGCTACAATATTTAAACTGTGGAAAAAAGTAATTCGGAGATGTATGTTCCCAGAGAGGCCATATTTTTCTTTTATTTTCATAAGCAAGGATTTTATGGTGCCAGAACACAGCAGAATGCTGTTATCTCAGCATGATCTAACAAAATCCAAGTGCCTGATCCAAGGGGATTAAATATTCTGCTGAACCAAGGGATATTTAGTGTGCCTGAAAAAGCCATTTTCTGGTAGGAATCTCATTTCAGTATTGATTCCAATGAAAAGGAAAAAGGAGGGGGATGTTTTTGTGATGGAAGTATAAGATCTTTCCAGCTTTCTGTTTTCTGAGTTCCTTTTCTTCTACTTAATGAAGAAATTAAACAATTTTTAAATATTAAAAAGACTGTCAATTAAGGTAAAGGTAATAGTTCTGGGTGGTTAACATCTATGCTACTGGCATTGAAATTATTCCTACAGTTGAGAGAAAGCAGCAGAGAGTCCAGGCCTACAAGAAAACTAGATTGTATTTCTTTGTTAATATGATCTATTGTTTTCAGTCTAAGCCTTGTTTTTTGTTTGCTGGAGTGTTTTGTGGGTCTTGTGAGGAGGACGGAGAAAAATACCTACAGCTTTTGATTCTGAAGATAGTCTTCACAGAGAAAAAATGGTTCAAAGTGATTCCATCTTTTCTTTTTCTGATTACCTTCCTTGATTAAGAAGGCCAAGACAGAGACTTATGATCTGGGCAATGATGCCCTTTCAACCTTTTGAAAAATAAATGGGATTGATGTCTGCCAGTGATGCCTGGTGATAGCTCCACAGACTTCTATTCTACACTCTCTAAAGAGCAGCTGTAGCTGAGAAGGTGAAAAATTTCTTTGCAGCCTCAACAGTGTCCCCTGGTCTGATGCAGAGTGAGGTCAGCTGGTAGAAGGCATATGCATGGTGGACTCAGGCTCATTAGTCCTTCTCCTTTGCTGGACCTACAGACAAATCTGCCAGGGACTGACTGACTGCAGCATCTCCTGTCACTCTGCTGGTAGCTGATGTTGAGAATCCCAATGTTCATGGAAAATCAGCTTCTCTGTGTTTTAGCTTGTAGTAAAAAGGCCAAATGTGAGTGATTCAAAAGGCTCAGGAAACACGAATGGAAATGAAAATTGTCCTCCTCCCCTTTTTATTAGGTGAGAGTATCACTAGTAGGTGGAACAAGGAGCTTCCTCTGAAGGTGAACCCAGGTGTTTCTCCCAGGGTTCAGTCTGTGGTTCTGGAGCACGTAGCTGAGCTGTGCTGGCAAATGACCTGAGTGCTTCTCGTCTGCTTCATTGCACAATCAGCAGTGTTGGTTGGAAATGCTGCTGGTGGTAACATCTGAACTTGTTCCAGCTCTTTGCAAAGCAACCCATCAGCTGCTCTGTCCTGGGGAGGAGAGTTAGGCGTTTGAGATAAATGCAATGTTAAAGGGATTAATTATAGAGTCATGGAATCATTAAAGTTGGAAAAGACCTCTAAGATCATCAAGTCCAACCATCAACCCAACACTACCATAACCTCTAGAGCATGTCTTGAAGTGCCACATGTGCATGTTTTTTGAACACCTCCAGGGATGATGAATACTTCCAGTTTTGTTCAGGAGTTTGTGTTGAACATGCTTTTAGTCCAGTTTAAATTCTGCTTTATGTCCATTCTGAGCAGGTCTGAGGGAGCCAAATCAGATGCTCTAAGGAGGAGATAAGATTGTCTGTTAAGAACAGCTGAACCAGTTCAATGAAATGGGCTTAAAGAAATAAAAAAGTCAAGCCTGTTGTTAGTGTGTGATGTAGATGAAGTCTGAGCTGAAGAGGAATGCTAGGAAGGAATGAAGAGATGACGTGGAAGGGAAGTATGCTAAGACCAGTGAGGGAAAGATGAGCTGCTTTTTGTTTTGTCTGCTACAACTTGCAGAAGGAGCGATCGTTTCCCTGTAGGATCCGTAGAGGGCAGCGTTGGACCACGCTGGGTCCTGCCTGGGGCTGGAGCACACCTTGGCTGGGGTCCTGGAGGAGGTTAAAATATCCTTTGGAAGAAGTGAGCTATTAATAAAGAGATGGTTTTTCACATGGGCTTGGGGAATTTTATACGAGGAATCAACAAGAAAAAATCATTCTGGGAGAGAGGGGTGGAAGAAAAGGGTTGTGTAGATGTTGCTGCCAGAGACAACTCTGGCCACTTTGTGGTCCTAGCCTCAAAACTCATGTTGTTTGGTGTGCCTGATTCCTCACCCTGTGGATGGCTTCTAGAGAAAAGGGAGAACAGTTAAAGCTTTCAGGGAAATGAATTGGACAAGGATTTGTGTGGAGGGGAAACAAAAAGATGTTAACAGTAAACTTACTCACACACTGAAAGATTTCCAGTATGTTGTGTCCTTTCAGGTACACTCCTGCTATTGTCTTAGATGTTTCCTTCTCAGTGAGGAAAAAAAGTAGTAGTTTATTTGGCTAAATCTCCCTAAAGTTACCACCAAAAATGACTTTTAGATATGTATGATAAAAATAAACAGTGATTTCTTTATAGAAAAGAAAACTATTCTTATTGCATACATTTCTTTTAGCAGCTTCAAAATTCTGGGTTTGAATTCTTTATCAGATACACTGGGATGTGTATTTGATAAAAATAAGGTGGGATGCAGAAAGTTTATTTACTTCCATTTCTGCCCTTTCTGAGGATTACGACAGGGAAAAAACCCACACCTTCTTGGAGTTCTGTGCTGGAGTTCTGTGGTGGTGTAGCTGAACATTGACATTTAAAATAGAGTCTGTGACCATGTCAGTGGGAGGGAAGGAGTCAGAATTTATCTGCATTTATCCCCACAGGACACTGGGGGCTATGAAGCACCAAGTACATATTAGGCCTCAGACTCTGAAGACCAAGCCAGGCTCTGGGAAAAGGGACCTTCCTCAGGCTCAGGGTGGAGCTGGTGCCAGATCAGTGTGCTGGTGGCTTGGTGGCCCATGTGATGTGCTGGTGATCCCCCTCGCTGTGCTGGCCAAGGACTGGGGTGAGCACAGTGCCACCTTCTCCTTCCATGGTGAGAGAGCTTCCAGGCTTTAGCAGATGAATGATGGCGGTGTGACCACTTTCAGAAAACATTACTTTTACCTTGTGCAGCATTTTGAAGAATTTGGGGATCTGTGCTCCAGAGTTGTTAGTAGTTCACCCAATCTCAAGAGCTCTCCTAAGCCACACACTATGACTGGTGTTTTCTTTATTTTTTAGTATAGCTGCATTCCCATAAATCCTATTCAGAGGTGCATCTAAGAAAATACCATCACTGAAAAGTGTACGTGTCAGTCACTGTTATATCTATTGCCCACTTTTGTCAGACTTTCTGCTTAAGAGTAAAGGTTTGAGTGAATTTTTCTGGGGTATAAATTCTTGTCAAACTCAGAATCTTTGCTTGGTAAACTCTAAAAAACATGGTAAGAGTATTTTCTTTGACATTATACACATTTCTCTAAGATGTTAGTAAACAAGCAGAGTAATACAAATTCTATCTTGGGGGAAAAAAAAAACTTAAACTGGTGAAATCCTGGTGTGTAGCTGAGCCAAGCAGTGAGGAGAAAGATTTTGAAATTTGGGGTTTATCTGGATTAGTGTGTAATGTTTGCAGTGACAGGTGTTTCCTTTATGCTTTGCCCAAATGTCTGGAAAGTAGTTTGTCATTAAGTGCTACATTCAGTGTGTATCTCAATTTCAGTATAACTGGAGGGTCTCAGGCTTTGTTAGGTCCTTGTTTTCACATCTGACCTCAGCCAGCTGGAGTCTATTGTTTTAAGCGTAATGTAACAGCTGACATAACATAATGGATATGGGGCTGACAAACTGAAACAGGGCAGGGAACTGCTGCACGGGGAGGGGAGGGGAAAGGAGGGACGGGGCACAACCAGCTTCATCATTCACAGTGGAAGCTTGCTGGCTTGTTTTCCCAGGGGAAATTAGCTAGGAAATAGTGGGATGAGTCTGTTGAAGTTGTATTTGCAATTGATTGCATATGATAGACTACGGAGACAGGTTTGAGTTTGCCAGCTGTCACTAGCTGGTGGCTCTTGAATGGCTTTAAGTGGCCCTTGGTAGGCGAAACCAGAAGAAACTCTGCAGGTGTGGTGTAATTGTAGTGCAGAGGAGCAGTGGGTGCCAATGGCTTGGAAGAAAGGAGGCTCCAGGAGTTAGTCGAGAGAAAATAAAATGAATGCGTTAAGAATTTTATTTTGCCATGTTGGATTAAGTGGGTTCAATTAACTGGCTGAAAAACAACAGCAACTGGACTTCTGGGTGGCTTTCTAAAGTAAGCTTTAGGAGTCCAGTTTCTAAAAACTCCAGTGTTTGATTTCTTGACTTCTGTGTTTGCTGGGAGGAAAGCCCATCTTGGCATGGAGCGCTAACTGTGAGGGTGGTGAGGCACTGGCACAGGTTGCCCAGGGAAGTTGTGGATGCTCCATCCCTGGAAGTGTTTAAGACCAGGCTGGATGAGGGTTTGAGCAACCTGGTCTAGTGGGAGGTGTCCCTGCCGTGGCAGGGGGGCTGGAACTAGATAATCTTTAAGGTCCCTTTCAACCCAAATCATTCTATGATTCTGTGAAAACACAGTGTAGTTGAGTGTTGTGACATATCTATGCTGTAAGGTTCAGATGATTCTATGACATTGTGCACAGAGAAGGAACAAGGAGGTACAGAGATGACTCTGTTATTTCTTGTATATTTACATGTGTGCTTCTTTACATACACATCTCTATATATAGAACACATTTCTACTTTTAGCAATGATTAGAAAAACCACTTCTAGCTGAATTTTGTTTTTATTAAGTAGAGCTTCTGGCAACCCCACCCTCCTGAGAGTTTGTTCCATGGTTTCAGGAGAGGGGGGGAATAAAACAGTCAGAACTCTATATGCTGGGGGGTTTTATGTACATGGGTATAGGCAACCAAATTAGGTTCTACATTTATAAGTGAAGTTTTTATGGCATGAGACTGGCTGTTGTGCTGTGTGTTTAACTCTGTGCAGATGAGTGGTCATCATGACTTCAGCAGAGCTTCCTGTGTGCATAAATATTCACGGGACCGTAATGGGAAAGGTTTCTTGAACAGTGTCTGCTTGTACTTAGGGATAACTTGGGAAGCATGAGAGTTTGATTTAAGTAACTACAAGCTGTATTTATCTCACATGTAATGCTTTAAATTTATTTTTATCTGATTTATTTTGGTAGTATGAAAAATGTCAGCAGGGCCGAAGTGTCACTTCTGTTAGACTTGCACAAGGAGTTTCCTCACTCAAGGGTTGTTCCTCTTGTAATCATGGGCCCAGTCCCATCTTATCTCAGTTATCAGAAAGATCTTGTGAAAGAATTTATTAGAGCTGTTGAGTCAGTGGCCAGGAATACATCACATGGGCATTTGCACCTTTGTCTCAGCTTATAAAATAAATGAACTTTGTTGTAGAGCTTAGAACTTGGTGTTAGGAACTGAGCTGCTGGAGAAATCTTGATACCCCATCAAGCTGCCCTGTGCTGAGCTTTCTGTTCCACATCCCTAGTGTGTCTAGTGCCTTGGCTGCAAACAAGGATGGGTGGGTGCCCACGTGCCCTGGCAGTGGCTGTGCCACCAAGTGAATTCTGCAGGATTCTCTGAGTTGCCCCGGGGACCAAACACTGGGCCAGCTGTCCTGGAACTCCTGCACTGCTCAGCTACCCTGATTTTTACTTCATTTCAGGACCTTGCACCTTAGCAGGTTGTTGCCATCAGGTATTTCCAGCTAACCTGTTGAACATGAGCATAATTTTTAAGATGATGGGGAGTGAAGAATTGTTCTTAGCTCTCAGAAACAGCAGGACTTGGAAGAACTAACAAAATAACCATAATGCCTATTTTGACACCCAGTCTGTGAAAGCAAGTGGTGTTCTGGCAGGCAACATTTTGGTGTTTTCCCTTAGGCTGATGACACGAGGCTGACCCTTTTTGTCCTCCAGCACACTGTTAACATCCTTATTAAGGTACCTTTCAGAACCACTCCTTTCCCTTGTTCCTGTCAGCTTGACAGGGTATGTTTACACATGGAATACATGCAAAAGGAGTTGATTTCTTTGCCCATTATCCCCAGATCAAGGTGAGAAAGGATGTCTGGTGCCCTGCAGCACGGTGGGTACAGTGTATTTAGATGCTGGTTTGGCTGCAATGCTGCAGAACAGTTTTAAATCAGGATATGTGTGTATGATGCCTGACCTCCACCTGGCCTACAGGCAGGGAGCTCGGCAGCTACCTTCTAGGAGCTGCTCCAAGTCATTCATTTAGGATGTGAAGCTCAGAACGAGTTGTACTTAGTGACCAGGGCAGGGGAAAAGGGAGGAGAGAAAATTAAATATTGACTAATCTTACTTCTGTGATTCCTTATAAACACAAGTGTACTTAACCTTGCAGCGTTCTGGGGAGGCGAGCAGCTTTATGAGTAAAATTGGGTGACCCATCACTTTTCCAGCCCAGCTTGGCTTTGGGAGATAAATCCTGCAGAGACCCCAGGCTGGGCTTTCAAGAATAGATTTCAGCCAGCACAAACTGGCAGTGCCACCTGAAGAAATGCTCCTGCTGCTCCGTTCTTGGTGCCAACACAAGCATTTGTCCAGCTATGCTGTAACCTGCCTTGGAGAACCCTTCTGGGTTCAAACTAAGCTTTTTTTTTTCTTGGCCAGATGAGATTGCTTCTTTTGGCAGCAGCGCTGGCTTGAAGTGTTTGTGGAACTGTAGAGTAAGATTTGTTAGCTTTTGATAGTTAAAAGCTTGATGGAAACTTTGTCTACAACACAGTTTACAAGCAGACTCATGTGCTGTCCATCTGAGAAAGTTTATTATTATTGTTGTTCACATGGCAGCCCATTCAAAGGACCTGTAAGATCAAGTGTAACATGTGGTAGAGCAAGGGCCACATGCTCTAAAAGATCATTCCTACCCTGACAGACCTTGCAGCCTACACAGCCAACGAGGTGAAAAGGTGTGTGGAAGGTGTGGGCAGCCTCTTGCATGGCCAGGCACTGAAGCAGAGAAAGACCATAACTTAGAGAAGTCCCAGCTTTGGGCTGCACCACACGTTCAGGGTTGGTGATGGGCCTCAGCAGTCACAACACCAAAAAGAAACTTTAGATTTAATTTCTTATCTCATTCTTTAATTTAGAACTTTAAAAGCTTGTTTTGTTTTTAGATGAAAGCTGCGATTTTGGCCCTTATTTTACATACTTAGCTCTGTTGATGCCTCTCTTGTATTGATTTGACTGAATAATGAATTAAGTAGCATTTTAGGTTCACTTTGCATCTGTTTTGCTGTGGGACAGCAGGATACCAGCCTGACAGCTGATGGAGACCGACTTGACTGAAATTAATTTTATCCTACAGGTCTAGGCATGCCTACTGTAATCCAGAGCCAGTTACTGAGCCTGAGCTGGCAGCTAGGCTGTCTCTGCAAACAAAAGCTGCTTTGTTCAAGCTGGGCTAGAGCAGACAGGGTGTAGATAGGGTTGCAGGAGCATGTATCTCTGGAAAAGCTTTAGCAGCAGTCATCTGCCAGCTCTTCGCTGCCACCCTGCAGTGGGATTTTACTCTGCCCAGAATTTTTACTCTGCTCCAGTACTCTGGATTGTGCTGTGTTTGCTTTCAGAGTCTGCTGCAGTGCTTAGCTGCCCAGAGAGCCTTGTTCACCACCAAAGATGGTTCAAGCTAAATTGGCTAGATTGAAGAATTCAGGAAGATCCAGGTTAGATCCGGGAAGTTCCACCTAAATAAGGAAAAACTTCTTTGGTGTGAGGGTATTGGAGCCTCGCCCAGGCTGCCCAGAGAGGTTGTGGAGTCTTCTCTGGAGAGATTCCAAACCCACCTGGACACAATCCTGGGCACCCTGCTCTGGGTGACCTGCTGGAGCAGGGGGGTTGGATGAGGTGATCTCCAGAGGTACCTTCCAACCCCACCCTGCTGGGACTCTGCAGAGGGCTAAGAGCACTTCCACAATGGGATCCCATTGTTGGCGTTGTGGGTGGTAATCCCCAGTGCAGTAATGAGGAGCTGGCAGTGGTGGTATCTTCAATCTCTTCCTGCCTTTGAAGTGATGCTGAGCACGTGGTTGCACGCGTCAGAGCCTGGTCCCATAGGGTATAACTGTACCATTAGGTCATTATTACTAATACAGTAACAGGCACTTCTGGGTTTGAATTACTGCAACTATTTTGATAAGAATTAAAAAACCACAACCAAGCCCCAATCCCAGTACTAAATGTGTGTGTAAACTAGTCCTGAAATAGCAATTTACCTTTTACGTTCCTGGTGTCTGTGTGTGTATATATGCTTATATATAAGCATTTTATAGAGATATATATAAAAAGACATTATAAAAAACTGCTTGGATACGAGTAGGATTTTTTAGACATCATATCATCTCTTTTCATACTTGCATGTTAGGATCCAACTCATTAGTGGATGGAGCTTTAAGCAGCCTGGTCCAGTGGGAGGTGTCCCTGCCCATGGCAGAGGGGTTGGAACTAAATGATCTCTGAGGTCCCTTCCAACCCAAACCATTCTGTGATCCTTGAGTGTTGTAATTCCTTAATGAATTGCAAATGGACTCATCCTGGAACTGTATCTTCTGTCATTCCTTCCATGGCTTGAACTTAAAAATTGTTACTGACTGAAGCAGTCCACGAGGCACAGAGAATTCAAACACATGAAAAGCCAATGTCAAGTTAAAATTTGAGGTGATTCTGCCCTTCTAGAGTTGAGTGACTTGCATTGCCTTTCTGAATGTGCATCTAGGCTTTCATTGACAGTATCTCCTTGCTTGCATCTCAGCTTTTTAAAATTCAATTGTCTTTCAATCACTTTTATATAAATAATCCCAGCCACTACCCCGAGAAGCTTCAGGACCAAAAGAATTGTGAACAATTTAAAATGAAAACTGACCTAGTGTGGGGCCTTCTTTAAAACTGCTGCTGTTTCTCTTCTTTATTCTTAGTCTCGGATGGAAGGCTGAAAACAAACAGTAAAAATCTTGGGAAAGATTTTTGTTTCTGCCTTTTAATTTTGTTTTATTCCCCAGTAAGATAACTTTCATGTGCCCTGGCACCAGGAGGAACAACAATGGCATCTGACTGACCAGCCCAGCGGAAGTGATACACAGAACAAAGAAGGCTTTTTATTTGTAATCTCTTAGTTTTTTATTCATCTCAATTCATAACACAGGAAATCAATAATTTTCAGCTGCTTTGGTAAAGCAGTATTGGGTCAAAATCAAGCAGTCCTTTTAACAGATGAACTCAGGGTAATGTAAGGCTAAAGTTTCAAAGCAATGTGCTTTTTACTTTGATTTATTTATTGTCAGGAGCTTGTCAGGCCTTTGTTTGAATTAGGAGCCATTGTGGGTAGCCAGAAATTGAACTTTATGTAATATAATCTGTCTGTCACTTAGTATCAGTTCCCTAACAATGATGCTAACACATTCAGACTTCAGCATCTGGACCTCGCACTGGAGTTTGCAGCCACTAGGTAGGGTCTAATGTTTCAGTGTCTCCATGTAGTTCCTTCCCAGCTATTTCCCATCTGTGTCTGACTGTCCCACTTCCCTAGGGGTCAGTCACCAGTGCTGCCAGTGTCACCAGACAAGCCTTTTCCCAAGAGAAAACGTGTTTTTTTCTTTTAACTGTATCACTTGTTAAATGGTACTAGACTACTAGATTCATTGCTTTCCCCTTAAGAGCCAGAAAATTCATAATAAAGCAGAAAGTTGTGGGGTTATGCTTGACCATGGCTCTGAGATGAACATAGAGCTTTTTATTTCATGGGCCAATTCTAAAAAAAGTGGTTCCTCAGTCTCCTTTAACGTTTTACAAAAGAGAGGCTAATGGAGCAGTAAGGTGTGATTGCAGGAGAGGCTAAGAACAAGTGTTCAAGAGTCTGTGTCTGGGTTCTCAACCTTCCTGATACGGTCACTTCTTGAAAGGGAAATCTGTAAAACTTAATGTACTAAGTGCTACTAAAATTTGTGATCTAGTACCTTTGTGGCTGTCAGGCTTTTCTGGGCATGTGCCTGTACCTATTCTGTGCTTTCCTAGCTGGAGAAGACTTTGGAGGAAAGTAGGCAAGGCTTGAGCAAGAGAAGCATTCACAAATCTCCACCCTGGGCTTCCTGTGAGCTTCCAAGAACGTGCTGCTGTGATTGCTGGGGCTGTTTCCTATGCTGCTTGTGGTGCCTGGGAGCTGGCTGGGAATGAAGGCACCCTTTGTGCTTTGGGCCCAAGCATAGTCTGGAAGTCTTGAAGAATAAAAGCAGTAGGTGGGCTGAAGGACACTCTTCCCCACGTCTGTGCTCTTCTGTAGGTAGCAAAGTACCTGTGAGCACTAATGACAGAGCCATCAAATAAATATGGTGTATTTTATCATATGCTGACCCTCTGTCTTCTCCCCTGAACTGGCTTCTTATTTTAGGTATTAATTCACAAGTTGGGAAGCTCGACTAGAGGCAGAGGGGGAAGCTGAGCCTGGAGCAGCACCTCTTCTGTCTCTTGAGTGAGTAGCAGGGAGGGAATGGAACTTCCTTCTGAACATCTGGCTGAGCTGAGCAGTGCCAGGACACCCTCACCCAAGGGAAGGTGACGGGCTCTAGGGTGGGGCCACATCAAGAGGAAGGTGCAGGGAAAGGGAAACCGGGCTGAAGAAGGATGCCAGGATGTTTAACATCGAGCTGCTGCTTCTGTCCAGTGGGCTGGCTCCTGTTTGTGGAATGAATTTTATGAAAGATGCACTTATTGATGTTAGCCTGTGATATGTAAGTCTAGACCAACGGCATGTTTTAAGAGGTTGGGAAAGAAAAGAAAAAAAAGACCAAACTATTTTGCTTTCACTTTTTGCTTTAAGGTTATTTAGTCTAAAAATCTTTGAAGTAAAATAAACATTGTATTTTAAGTAGCTGAAGGCAGTTACTATGTTTGCAAAGGCCTTTGCTCCTTGCAGTCTGGTTTGAGGAGATTTGTTTTTGTCTAGAAGAAACAAAAATATTTGCGAGCTTGCTTTTGACTCTTGGTTTGCCAAGAGTCCTCTCCTGTGTGAAGTGGAATTGTACAAAACATCATTTTAATACGAGTGCAAAGGAGAGAGCTGCTGCTAGTGGGGAGATCTGGAACAGCTACATGAAAGCAGCCACAGAAGGAAAGATTTTTAAAGAAGGACGGGTCACATTTGTTTTGATTTCCTTCCCTGTATGGTGCTGTTAGGGCTGGTGCTTACAGCAGTCTTGGTGTCCATGTTGTTTAGAGAGGTTGCCCTCAGGAACACAAACAGGTAACAACCACTGCAGGTCCTGAACTGTCCCTCAAGGTCTCCCAGGAGTTTGTCACCACCTGAAATTTGGAGCATCTTTCCAAGTTTTGAAGCATTCAGCGGTCCTGCCCTGTGAAATCAGTGTTCCTCTGGTTGCCATTAATTGAGCTGGCAGGGACAGATCTGTTATTAGAATGGAAACCCCATGGAACACAACAAACCTTGAAGTCAGATGAAAAGTGGCTTTTTTGGCTGCGTTTTCCTTTGATCTTCCCTGCCAGCTGCACCGTGAATACACATGGGCCAGACCTGAAAATACATTTGTAAGCCCAAAAATGTCTGTGCCTGCAGTGCTGCTGTTAAGCTTTATTAGATACAAAGGTTTCACTTGTAGTTTAAAATGGTGAGCTACCCATGGTTGTTCCCTCTTCACACATGGGTGGGGTTTGAGTTTCAGGTTTGGTACCTACCTGTTATCTTCTTCATAGAATCATTAAAGTTGGAAAAGCCCTCTAAGATCATCAAGTCCAACCATCGACCCAACACTACCATGACCACCAGATCATGTCCTGAAGTGCCATGTCTATATGCTTCTTGAACGCCTCCAGGGATGGTGACTCCATCACTTCCCTGGACACCCTGTTCCAGTGCTTCATGCTGTTCAGTGCCCTTGAAGTCAAGTCGTGGTCTTTTGTGGAGCTTTGAGGTTCAGAGAAGTATCATCACTTACTGATTTGGGGCAGCATCACTGCCACTTCAGACTAAAGAAATGTTTACATCTTTCTACACAATCAATGTGTGAAAAGACTGTCCTAGAACCTCGTGATTTTCTGTCAATGTTAATCTTTGCCCATCATTTTAAGTACATGTGCACAGAACAACCTGTTTGTCTATGACTGTGCTTTGTTAAATCACACGTGGTTCTTGTCCTGCAGTTGTTTGTGTTGGTGAACCCCTCAGTTCAGAAAGAGCAGTGAAGAGCCACGGAGAACCTTGAGTGTAGGAAGATATTATATTTACTCTAATCAATGTGTCAGAATCAGTGAGAGTTACCAAATGAAAAATGATGGCAATTAATTACTGGTGTATTAGATTTGTGTGGCAAGGTTTTGGTACCAGAGGAGCTTCAGGAGTGACTTCTGAGAGAAGCTGCTGGAAGCTTCCCCCATGTCTGATAGAGCCAGTGTGAGGAGTCCTTCTTCTGAGGAGGAAGAAGCAGCAAATAAAAAAACGTATGGTGGACTGACTACTACCCCCATTCCCTGTCCCCCATATTGCTTGAGAGGAGAGGGTAGAGAAATTGGGAATAAAATTGTGCTCAGGAAGAAGGGAGGGGTGGGGGGAAGGTGTCTTAAGATTTAGGGTTTATTTCTCATTATTCTTCTCTGATTTGATTGGTAATATATTAATTTCCCCAAGTGGAGTCTGATTTGCCCATGTTGGCAATTGCCTGGTGAGCTCCCTTTCCTTATCTTGAGCCTTTTGTTATATTTTCTCTCCCCTGCCCAGTTGAGGAGGTGAGTGATAGAGCAGCTTTGGTGGGGACCTGGTGTCCAGCCAGGGACAACCCACCACACTGCTTATGTAATAAAGCCAGAAAAACACCATGAAGTGTGAGAATGTGATTCTGGTAAACAGATAAACACACCAGATTAAAAACCAAACAAACCCCTCCAAAAAGGCTTGACCTCAAGAAAACAAGCCACACAGAAGGCAGTGAAGTCTACTCTGATGTGAAATGCTTAATTTTCTGGTTATTAAAATGCTAAAGTAAACCTCCAAAATTTGTTCAAGTAGCTCTTGCAATAGCAGCAGCCAGGGATGAATTTCTCTACTGTCCTCTGAAATATTTATAAGGAAAACTACTTAAATCCTGGGTTTGCCACTAAATCCTTCAAAAAAAGAAGAAACAAAACAGGAAAGGTTTGTGTACACGACAGAATTTTGCTTGCTTATGTTGTTAGAGCTCCATTTCACTCTTTGAATATAGGGTTATGTTTAAAAGCTACGTTCCCCTGGCATCTGCCCAGATTATGTTCTTCAGAACTCTTTAGTACGGGCTAAAATAAGCAGTAGTAGTAGTTAAACAAATAGAGCACGGGGGAAGCAAACGCTTTGATCAAGTATCGTTGACAAATGTGCTGTTATGGAGAGCTTTAAATAACACATTTTCTTTCTGACTTGCTGTAGTGCATGGCATTAGATGAATCAAAACAGGTGGATTCTGCAAGGTACATATTGATCTGTTGTAGAAATTGATGTGATTAATCCAGAATTGTAGTAGTGCAATATACACATCTTTTAGTAAGTGCATCTAAAAACACATTTGGCAGTAAATACATCATTTAATTACATAACCAAGCTCTCAACTTAAAGAAAAGACTGATGTTGTCTAACCTCTTATATGGATATTGAACCTAGCTACTTATTCCTGTTTGGATGGAGATTCCAGCTTCTAACAGTGTTTACACTATCTCAAGCACCTGTACACGACAACCTGGAGGGAAATACTACAGATTGCAGCTACAAGAGCCTTGTACTACGGGTTCTTCTCTTCATATTTGAGATACTGTCACATTGGCTGCCAATTCTTTTGCACTTGTAGGGTCTGCAGTGATTATGGTTCCAAACAGTGTCCCTTTTTCACAGAGAAAGACAAAACTGTTGATTTTAAACAGGGAGAGCCCTTTGCCATCGTGTTAAGGAGCTTTCTTGTGCCAAAATATAAAAGCTATGAACTGCTGGATATAAACCACTTGATAAATTGGCACAAAAAGTGACAAGCTATAGCTGCAGCAGAAGCTTTTTCAGTATATCTTGTGCTGCAAAGCATGATGCCTAAAAATGAAGATTCTCTCTCCCTGAACCTTTTAGGTGATGAAAATGAGTTGCACAAATGACGAGAAGGAACCATAAGATGCTGTGTTTACATTGTGGTAGCTCTATCTGGTAGAACTGCCTCATAGAAAATCTTTGAGCCAACACCTGTGAGATGGTTTCTGCTGAATTTAGTGTCAACGGGTGCAAAAATTCACCTGCCCATCCCTCTGGGTGGGAGTTAGAGCCATCTGCAGGGGCTCCTTTGCTGCTGCACTTGTTCACAGTCTGGATCGTTGGGTTAAAGTTTTGTTGATCTGAGATCAGCTTAATACAAGCGAAAGAGAATTTTATGGCCTGCTGAAGAGCTGCCATGCACTCACTTCTTCTGTCCCTCTTGTTGGCTCTGGCAGCAGATCAGTGTGTTTACCTCCCCATGGTATGGCAAAGCTCTTTTTTTGGTTTGGGTCGGATTTTTGTTTGTGCTTCATCGCTTTCAGTGCTGTTTTTGCTTGAGGCTCGGGTAGGAACACATGCCATCTAACCTGAGGCCAAGATGTCCAGGTTGGGGTCTCAGCATGTCTCTGAAGGTGCCCTTCTCCTGCACAGGTTTGTGGATGGAGCCGTGGGGTTTCCAGCTAAGAGCAGAAGGTGAGGTGGGGCAAATGCAGGCCTAATGGCACTTCTGAAATGAAATACAAGCTTCTAAAAAATCTCATGGGTGAACCTTTCTGATGTAGGTGAAGAAGGGTTGGTTGACACATCTTGTCACCATCATCTCTCTGGCACTGTTTGTGCTTAAAGAGTCCAGCTTTCTTTACAAACGTGCAGATTTTGCTGATATCACTTCAGAAGATATAATAGAGGGGTCACTACACCACTGAAACCCTCGTGAAGACTTTGTCTCAGGATGATGTCTAGCTATAGCTGCTGTGTAGCTGTACCAACCAAAAATGTTGTGCCTTGTGATGCACCCTCTGATTTCAGGGTCCTGTATGTCCTCAGGAGAGCTAATGAGCTTGTTTGTTTTTCTGATTTAAACAAAGTCCTTACACTTCCAGAGCATGGAGAAGCAAACACACGGAAACCTCACTCTCTTTGGTTGGATGCAGGTGTATTTTATTAAAAACACACAGTTCTGTACTGCTGTTGCAGTGCAATGTTGGTGCTGTATGCTTTGAAAGAACAGCAGGGACAGTTGTGATATAATGTCCAAATACCATTTCATTGTGTGATCTTTTTTTAGCAAAATTCCTTTAAAAAAAGAACAAAAAAATCATCCCTTTACTTCTGTGGACTGTAAATGCCCTGATCATTTCTGGGAAGACTACTATTCTTTGGAGTTTAAGTGAAATGCCCCCCAAATGGGAAGCCAGCTCCCAGTCTTGTTGCAGCAGTGTTGTATTCATGGAAAGCCCTTTTTCAGCATGACACAAACTGGCTGCTCTCACTTCTTTATTGCTTTATGTTTTATCAGAGCTCAAGTGATCTTTAGACGAGCATCCGTAATCCTTTGCTGTGGCAGGGCTGTAAGGCTGAGTACCTGAATGTGATGTTCACTCACTGTGAAGTGGAAATTGCCACATAGATAAGGTCTAGGGGAGGTGGGTTTAAATGAAGAAAGCGGTAAGATGAAATCTCCCAGGAGATCTGAAAGGAAATCTGATTGCACTGGCTGATTTAAGGAGGAAACATTGATTTCTCACTGAGGTACTTTATCCAGCTTTTGCTTATCTTACATGTCACTGTATAATTATTGTGGTCTGTAACTGCAGTGCTGGGAAAAAAAAGATATATCTACATTTTCTTTGTTGATTAGTGCCCCATGTATCAGCCCCTACATGCCTAGAAGTTCTTCATTATGGCCCTGTCTCTGTGCAAGCTGCAGGGTGGCTGTTAAATTGCTTGGGGAGACCTCTGAAATGTTCCTCTTGCAGTGCCCAGCTCTAGAGACTGTCTCTGCTTCTTGCTGTGGGATTTTTTTCTCACTTGTAATTTTAAACTGGAAAAATGTCCAGCCCTGTTCCTCAGTGTAGCACAAAGGGAAGTGTTGGTGCAGATCTCACAGGCAGCTGGAGGTTTTGGGTTCTTACCCCTCAGCTCCCAGTGGAAGACCAGCAATGGCTGCCCCCCCACTATAACTCCTTGCTTAACATTTTATCAACAGGTTAATGCCTTTCACCTTCACCCTTGTCTGATACTTGAGGGAGAGACACAAAAGCTCCTCTGCAGAAGGTTTGGGGTGCTGGTGACTGGCAGGATTGCTGTGGAGGAAGGTGAGGAGGAGCCCGGCTGCTTCCCCTGTGAGCTGAGGGCTGAGCACCCCCTCACTGGTATTTCTGGCTGTGCTGATTCAGCATTGCAGTGGTGTGTAACATATACAAAATATGAGGGGCTGAGTATGTCAGATGAAAACGTAAACAGGTCAGAGCGTGTCCTCTGATGTGTATTTATAGCTCGCTGACATCAGCAGGAGCCACCTACATCTGGAGGCAAAGCCAGGCTGTGAGATACGTGGAAAACACTGTGTGTGCCTTAAGCAAAAGGCACGGAGGCTGCACATCATACATTTAAGTGAACACCACTTGTAGCTGTCTTAACATATACCCTACTTATGTTGTATATCTAACCTTAGTGATTAGTGCCTGTTAGGTATAAATGTGGTGACAAGCTGTACCTCTCTGTAGCTGCTTAAAGGTTACAAATAGGCATGACTGAGGAGTTGAAGGACATTGAATTAAACATGCTTGAATTAATAGGGTAATGATTGGTGCTGCTCAGAGCTATAAAATAAACACTGGCTAGAGCTCTGTGCTATGTGGCAACCAGATCGAGCTGTGGGGTTGCTGGAAGGATTCTGAAATGACTCAACTTGGTTGTTAAGTGAGAGAGATAATCCTAAGAAAGCTCGCTATGGAGGCTCCCCATGCAGTTAACGTTTTAAACCCCCCTTTGCCTTGTTGTTATGACTTCAAAGATACTCTAAAGCCTTTGTTAAATTGATCATTAACTCTGCAATGTTATAATTAGACATTTGAACTTGGCTGCATTCAAAAAGAAAACACAAGAATGAAAATCCTAACCAGGGTTGTTTCTCTGCAGCTCATCAGCATGGTCGGAGAGGGATTAAAGTTCCACAGGAGTTAAAAAGCAATGGGAATTGAAGGCATTAACCAGCCTTGCAGGAAGGACAGGGAGCCATTAATCCACAAAGTTTTTCTTTGAAAGTATGCAGCGAAAATAATGTCAGGAACCTGAAATGGGTTACTGCTGGAGATTTAGATTTAAGCTCCTAAAACCATTTAGGTGGGAATGTTGGGCTGGAAGCATGAGTTGGGGAAGGCCTAAGTGTCCAGCCCAGCAACTGAACGTTTTATATGGTTTAATATATATGTTTTTATACAGCAGTTGTGTGCTGCTGACCCATTACATGTCTGCAACACCAGTGGAGGAAGCCCCGTACGGCAGCTTGAGACAGTAACAACGGGCCCAAGAGGTGGCTGAGATTGAGGGTTGAAGGCTGTGGTTAAAGTTTATGAGGTCCAGGGCTGGGAGAAGCTCAGCCCTACATCTCCCACTTACTCTGCTCAGTCTCTGCTGCTGGAGTACGAGTCGAGACAACAGCTGGTAGCTACTATTGCCCGGCTGCAGAGTGGATGGGAAAGCCCATCTCCATAGAAACAGGGCAGGCATTGCATGTGCTGCTCCTGCTCGAGCTGGGGAGTAGCTGGCTACAGACATCTGGTCAGTGTAGCCAATTCTCAGGGGAAATTAGCTCATTTCATCTGATAGTAACCACAGAAACTTTTGATTTGGTTTAATAGTGTGATGCTGCAGATGAGATAGAACTGGTTCAGCAGTTTGGAAAGGCAAAGATTATCTAGCTACTTTTAGATAAATATTTTTGTAAGGAAGGCGATTGCTTGTGCTCGTTCCCCTACCCCCTGCTCTTCCCCGTGGTGATGTTTCTGACTAACATGATGGTGATTCCTCAGTGTGGGGTGGGATTTAGGAATTTAAAGCCAGTTTTCTCTTTGTAAATATTTATTTCTTCTGCTTACATGAGCTCTTTTTATTATACAGCAGACCCTCTAAGCCTTTCATCTTAGTGGAGCTCAATATAGTGTGTGAGATACTGTGTTAACATCTATGGCTTGTACTCTAGAAAGCTCACTCCCCACCCCCAAAATCCCAAGTCTGTTAACTCTTTACTATTTCAAAAAGAAATGCTCTTGACAGCTCCTATGGCTACAAATAAACCCCAAAATAACTGGTGAATATGTGTAAAAGTCTTCAGCTATTTAACATCGATGAAATCAATTACAGGTCATATTTTTATGTAGAATACAGGAAAATTCCTCATTGATTTTTTTTTTTTTTTCAGAACAAATTCTGCATCCACTACACAGAGACTATACTGAGGACATGGTGGTTGGGTATACTGTTGGTTTTTTCCATTTGCCCTAAAATTTACCAGCTCATACTATCCTGTGTAAACTTCAGAAATTTGGAGGAAATTGAAGAATGGAAACTTTTTTCCATTTGCACATGAGGGTGTCATTATGTGGTTTTCATACACCAACAAATGAATGTAAAGGACAGCAGCTTTTGTGGGAGTATAATGCGTGCAAAAAAGTGTCTTATAAGAGACCCAAGAGCAACATCCTAAATGTGTGGGGCACAAATAAATGCTTGATCTTCCACTACCGACACCTACTCCTGGTTGTAAATATTGAACCCAGTATGACCATCATGATCTAGGGAATGCAAGTCCATGGACAGGGATAAGCCTGAACCATGTCTCCCTTCATGGTAGACCAGCAGATCTATCAATCTTTGGGAAGCCCTTTCTGTGATTTCTGTTTGAGCATGGTGTGCTCAGCTCTACAACAGCAAGAAGTGATTATGTGGAGAATGAGAGCTGCTAGCTGCTGTAGTTCTTAAGAAAGATGAGGGGAATCAAAAGACCTTAGAAGCATTTCTCAGATTTCTGTTAATAAACAAAGGGCCCTGAGCTTCCTAAACAAATCAGACAAGTGCAGCAGATGTTCGAGGGCCCCAGGTGGGTTGTATAGATGTTAATAAACCAGATGAGCTGAAATCAGTTAATGAAAGAAGTTTAATCAATCCGAGTTGATTCAAGAAGTGACTGGACACACATTCCTCATTGAATGAAGATTCAGGGGTTTGCTATCTCTGCTCAGCTCATGCTCTGATGAATCAAGAGTTATAAACCATTAAACTAGGTGCCAGGTTTTTTCTCCAAATGGTTCTTTCCTAGCTGGAAACAGTTGCTCAACAATGTGAAGAAGTAGGTGTGAGGGTGGTGGAGAGGACATGAAGTCTTTCTTGTTTCACTCAACTTCATAATGAGTTTCATGGTGAGTGAACTGTCCTTGAAACACAAAAAGAAACCTCTTGGTTTCATAGTTTTAAAAACATTCTTTCTGCAGGTGATTTGAATGTAGTAATTTTTTTTTTTTTTTGTGGTAAATATAGGTTGCAGGAGTCAATATGAAAAATTCTACTTAATCATGAAAAAATGGTATTATTGTAGAAAAACTTATGCTAGGGGGCTTTAGGGGTCTTGAGGTGGATGGTTGTTTGCCTTTCTGGCTTTTTTATTTGTTTTTATAAAGCTGAGTGGCCTTCATTGAAACTGGCAATAAGTCTTCCTGAAGCTGGATGTTGATAAAAATTAGAGAATCCCAGTGAGGGTGGTTATTAACGTGAAATCTTTTCTCTCAGGGTGTAGAGAGGGTATTTCTTTTCTGCTGTGCTCCTTGTTTTCACACCACTTTCAGGAAGTTTCAATCTCCTCTGACATGCCCGACCTTCTGATCTGTCCAGATCAACTAGTGCATTCAGGAGTTTGGAGAGGAAAGCTGGAGGTAGACAAGGTAATCCCAGGGACCTCTCCAGGGAGACCAGCCCTAAAACAGAACCCCTCAGTAAACCTCTCTTTCAAGGGAGAACTAATAGGAAATTTCCTCTGCTGCTTATACCATTGCTCCAAGCTGAGAATACTTTATTGAATAATTCAAAGCAGTTCTAGGCTGACTCTGGTTTTTGTGTGTGTATGGTTTTTTTGTTGGTTGGTTGGTTTTTTTTCAGCTTTTAGCTGTCTAAAAGTTAGGTTAGAATAGTAAGAGCCAATCACATGGGCTTTCCCTTCATGGAAAGGGATGGGAGCTCCTGAGAGCATAGTTTGTTAAGGTGCTTAGGACACCAGAGATGGATTTCCTTTTGTATGTGCCTGTTTCTCTCTGTTAATGACAGAAAAAGCCACCCATCCTTATCCTGTTCAAGTACTTGGAGATTTCATTCTCCATGAAGTCACTTTCGAGCCAGGCAGTTGGTATTAAGTTAATCAGTATTAATACTAATGCTGCTCGTATAATAGTTTTGTAGTTATGAATGTGCTTGACACACATCACATCTGCTCAGAGGGGTTTTTAACAGTTTATCTGGTATTTGGAGTGTGGCACAATCACATTCTGATGCCTGGGTATGTGCTGGATTTTGTGTTTTCCTTTCAGGAAGCATAAATCATTGATTACATGGCTCAGTACTTAGGTATATGTAGCATAGGGTTGTCACCTTCCCTTTTCAACAGATAGGTTCAGCTCTGCTTGTCTGTGGTGGGTTGTAGCTTGCTGCAAGGCTCATCCCATTAACTCGGGTGGAAATATGGAAGAATAAAGTGGCATCCAGTGGGAGAGGTGTGAGGATCAGCTCTGTGTGGTGTAGCACGGGCAGCTGAGTGTTAAAGCCCCGAGCTGGAGTCTAATCCTGTGATCCAGATGAAACAGAATGTCAGAAGTGTTCCTCCTGCCAAAACTCTGAATAGCCTCTTTTATCACTGAGTCCTGTGATCGTGTTGGCTCCCAGGCAGGGTTGCACAATGTCCCGAGCAGCAGTGAGAGCTACAACCTGAGCAAGAGGAGCTTCTGGGCCCTCCAAGAGGAATAAATACTTCAGTGGGGTTCCTTTGAGCCTGAGTTTGCACTGACTTATCTTGGTATTTATTTTAACAGTAAAACAAGTTGAAGGTTGAAAAAAAACCCCAAACCTGCTTTAAAGAGTAGAAAGAACTACAGAACATGAAGTTAAAAGAGACTACTTGAATGTTGTTAAGGATTCCAAAAGTAGTCTTTAATTGCTGCCAAAACTAATGTGGCTGGAATTTCCATGGAAAAGATCAGTGGGTAGCCAGTTAGTATACAGATATCTCCAGTTTGCAATAGAATTTAGTTTTTTTCCCTCCTCAAAGCTTCTTCACCCTGTCTTCTGTGTTAAAAATACCCATCCATGTTTAATACTGTGCTTAAGATTGAAAGAGTCAAGCATGGCCTCTCACAGCAATATTAGGAGTCATACAGTGGTAACTACTCTGTGTAGTGCTGAGAGCTCAGTGCTGTGCTTATTCTACAACCACCATTATTTCCTATCTTTTTCAATGTAAAAAACAATCAAATTTGTTGAAGAGATCATTCCAATAGCCTGCAAATACTTCCCAAAGTGTTTAAAAAGAGGACTTTCATAGCATTTTTCAGGGTGGTTTAGCACCTGGGATGAATGCATTTCATGTCTCCATAACATGAAATATTCATTACTATTACTCAGAAGGTGTGAAACCACAGATTGTATTACCAGAGAGTTTCTACCAGGTTTTGAGTACCACAAAGCAGGCTGTTTAAATAGGGACGATGTTCCTGGCTTTAATGTTGTGCTTCTTAGGATCAGTGAGATGGCTCCTGATAACAGAATTCTCTGATGTAACTTTCTAGGGGCAGATTTCTGATGAGCAAAGCTTTACTGATGGATTTACTAAAACATGCAGTCATGTCATCAGCTTTGATATCCCAAGTGCAATAGCTTATAAATATTGAAATACCCAGTTATGGGACACAGCTGTCCAGGACTTTCATGTTGAGGAGGTTTCCTTGGCCCATGTGGCTGATGAGGAAACGCACGTTGGACACAAAGCAGCCCCTCATGTGCTCTGCCAGGGTAATGTAATTGTTATTAATTGCACCCCGAGCAGTACCAGCAATTGACACTTCTGTAGGGAGCAAAATGTGTGATGTGTTACATGTTTGGGGAAGGGGGAACATGAGGTTGTCATTAAAGCCATTTTTAGTAGAGCTGGAAATAGTACAGAGATCAGAGTGTGGCAGAACCCGCTGGTTTCATTCACCGAGAAGGAGCTCAGCAGATGGGTGGGTTTGGTTCTGCTGCCTTCAGTAGAGGACAGGCCTCTGAGCCACGTTTTCATATTTCACCCATCTTTACTGATGCTTTAAGAACACTGGAGAACTATCCAAACTGAACTGCAGTTGAAGTTGCCCCTTCCTCCTGTGAGACCTGTAAGGTCGGCTGAAACCTTTGACATCTGATCATTTCTAGAGGTCTTGACCACTTGAGATATTCTTTCTGTTGTAAAACCAGTAAAGGATGTAACCCAGACTCTTTCCATACACTATTCATGTCTCAGTGTTTGGTTGCTGGGACTCCCCACGTTCCTTCCCCAGTCCTAGAAAAGAACTTAACCTGATAATGATTTGTTTTACATACTGAGAAAATACTGCTTTAAATGAATGCTTTACAGCAGAAAGAACATTATCGCCTCTCAGTAATAACACGATGTGAAAAATGTCCCACATTTCAGTTGCTTGTTACAAAGGGTGATTGGGTTAGTGACTAGTGATGTTGAGTGGCTTCAAAGCAAGGATTCTCCATCCTGTAACATAACCCCTTGCTTCGCGTCTGTTAAGACAACTGGAACAAATGTAGGTTCTTACAAGTTCCTCCATTGCTGAGCAAGTGTCTTTTTGGGTGGGATGAGCATCTTTGGTTCCAGTGGGTAATGTGAGCTCTTGAGTTTGGTAGTAAGACCTCGATTGTCCAGACTAGACTTACAGATTTTTGTTAATATCACATCTAACACAGTGAGATCTTGAGAGGATTAGCAGGACAGACGTACTAAACTCAATGTTTTGAAACAGTCAAAAGAACAGCAAAGGAGGTGTAAAGGGAAGGCTAAAAATGGGATGATCTTTTGACATTTAAAAACAAAACAAAAAAGTTTTTATAGTTACTGACAGAATTTGTCTAGCTGTGGAGCAAGGCTGCCATTTGCTCTATCACATAAGGTATTGGGAAAAAATGTTTGGAAACTGGGCATTTCCAAAGATGTGTTTAGTTCAGTTATTGATTTAAGGAACAGTAAATCTCGGATCAAAGAGAAGACCCTAGAAAATTCATCAGTTCCTAGAAAAAACTCATACTGTGAGTCATCTGGAAGAACAGCTCATGTAAAGAGTAGATATGGCTCAACCTTTGGAAGAGTGAGCACAACAGTAATACAGTAATATGAAGTGCTGCTCCACTGCTACCAGTTGGATGTTCTGATATGTTAATGCATAACCAGTGCTTTGGTTGTTCTAATAACATGTGTTCTAAAGTGTCCTGATTGCTCAGACTTTCAGCACAGAAGAGGCTCACCTGTCTCTAAACCATGCTCCTTGTGCACCTTCCTTTACACTGCAGTTGGTTCTCCCTCTTCAAGCACCACTCCACAGAAGGGCTTCTTTTGGTGGGGTGGCTTTTGCCTGCTACATCAGCTGCCTTTACTTTATTATTGACATGTCCTGGGCATTGCTTTTATAAGGTCTCTCCTTTTCCAAAGAACTTTGGAATACAGAGTTGCTGAATTCTGCCAAATATCAGTTTAGGTATTTTTGTGTGTGTGTTACATTCATTCCATATAATGCTTATTAGTTTCCTGGGGTATTTGATGCCTTGAAGCTCAGACCAGCTGCCACTGAGGAGGCCATGGCTTTTTTTTTTTTAATTTTTTTTTTTTTTCCTCTTCCAGCAATGAATAGTGCACTTGTCCTTTATTTGTAAAGGGAGAAGGGGAAAGGTGATAGGGAGTGAAGGGAGTTTCACAGAGCTGGAGTTCTCCTTTCGTAACTTTGAATTCTGCAAAGAGCTGCCTCTGTTGCACCATTTATTTATGTTGGACTTCACACTGATAGAAACCTGAATCCAAGTTAAAATACAAGTCTTTGCACATAACGGTGGCTTGGTTAATGGGGAATGCACTTCAGAGAGATCTGGCTTCTCTCTTCATTTTGCAAACCCAAGTTTAGTTTGGTCCATTTGGAACGTTATCAAAGCTCTAGGGTGAGTTTGCACTGAGTTAATCGTGTGCTTTGGTTGGTATAAATGAACTTCCCCTTCTGGTAGGCTCCAATCCTGATGTGCTGGGTGACAGCCACAACTCGGGTTGGAAGGGGTGCAGGAAACGGGCACGAGGAGGAAGCTCCTTGCCCTCGGTATGGGAAATGCCAACTTAGCTGAAAATGCCAACGTTGTTGCCTTTGGTTAGGTTTATTTTGCATGTCAAATAATTCTCCTTTCCTCCTCCACAAATTTTAGAGGCAACTGTAAAACGCTGACTGAATGGGCTGTGTACATAGGGCATCTGAGAGGGTTTTTATTGGCTTCAGCCAGCGCATGTGTTTTCCTGAGAGGAGAATTAAGTGCCTGGACTGCAGGTTTAGTGTGTGCCTGTTTTTGCAGCTGTGTGGAAGAGCACGATGCGTATTCCCTGGAGCAGGCCCAGGAGAGAGCTCAAGTGTGTTGAGGCAAAAGCAGGTTGTGTTTATGGGAATGTCAAGCAGAAATATGGCACTTGAGCTCTTATCAGCGCAGAGCCCCAGAGCCGTGACTGGCTGAGCGTGGCTGCCCAGGTGTGTGAAAGGAATGCCCACCCCTAACCATGCAGGATTTCATTTCAGAACTTGACAGCTCTATCCTGCAGTGATGTCCTGCCAGTCTGGAGAAAAAATGGGGATTTTCTTTTTCCCTTTGTTATCTGGAGGTGGTTGAAAACAGCCCATTTGAAATGTAGTTCTTGTTAAACTGTTACTGAAGGGCATGGTTGTTGCTCAGGCCAGAAATCTTACTTTTGGAGGATGAATTGTGAAAACATGCTGCTTCTAGGAAAAGAGGCTCTCATGAGTGTATGTAGAAGTAGAGGTAATGTCCTGCTTTGGTGACCTCTCACTCTTCTGGAAATGCCTTTCTGGTGGAACACATCTTGCATCCCAGAGAGGGTCCCATAAAGCCAAACACCACATAGAGGAGCTGGAAGGGTAGAGCTGAGAATCCTGAAGCAAGGCTCTTGAGCACATAGTACCATTTTGCAACCCCCTTCTTGGTGGGAGGGCAGAGCTGAAGGGGGATGTCTTCTCTACACAGAGAGGTAAGAAGTTAGAACTTTGTTGGAAAGTTCCTCTCCAGCATACTCAGTACTTGCTTGTGCAAGACCACATTGTTGAAATGGCTCAGAAGAGCTCATGGAACCATCCAAGGCCAGGTTGGATGGGGCTTCGAGCAACCTGGTCTAGTGGGAGGTGTCCCTGCCCATGGCAGAGGGGCTGGAACTAGATGATCCTCCAATAAATTCAACATTAGCAGTGGAGCAAAGGGAAGATTTAGGGCATGGTGGATACGAAAGAGCTGAGGAATGTTATTTAATAAAAAGCATGCAATAAGATACTTGACAGGGGAAAGTAGCCACTGTGTAAATAGTTCTAATATGAAAAGTTCTCTGTAGCATTAAATACAGACTACTTGGCTTAGACTGGGTTTTTTAATGGTCTGTAACAGTTCCTTTCTACTCCTATTAGCACATTGTAGGTGCTAATGAATGAGTAGGCATCTCTGTGAGCTAACTGTGTGTATGTGTGCTTAGTCTTTGGTAGGTGAATGGTTCTTTTGAATTCAGTGATATAAAATTAAGCATATCCTGCCCAGGGTAGAAGCCATTTTTCACTCTGAAGGACAGGGTCCCATATGAACTGCCTCTCGAGACTTTTATGAAGCCTTGAATAAGAGGTTCATGAAGCAAACAGGAAAGAGTGGGTTGTTTTTTTTTAATAATTTTTGCTCCAATGTTAGCATGTTGATGCTTCCTTTCTCTTGCCAAATACTTTGGGTCTGAAGTCTAGTTCTTGAGCATGCTCCATGATGGGGGAGGACTATATGTGATGTAAACTAAACGTGCAAGCCCAGATTAATTTCCCTCTGTAAATTCCTGGTGGATATCATCAGCAACTACGTTCAAAACCAAAAGAGGACTGTTATGAAGAGGCTTGTGCAGAGGTGGTGGTGTGGAAAGCTCTTCTCCATGCTCCAAGACCATGTGCAAGGTTACACCACTGACACCCGGGGCCTTGTGGAGTTGGTGGAAAAATGTCATCTGCCTGCATTTGGATTTGGCTGAAACCTCTATGGAGGAGAGAGCAAAGGAAATCAGCTAAAGGCTTTTTAAATGCACCTAAGGGAGTTAGGTGCCCAACTCCTATTGAAATTCAATAGGATTTAGTTGCTTGGAGCCTCTGGAAAACCTCAGCCCAAAATTGCTGTGTTCTTTATTGGCCCCTGTGCTATTGTTCTGTGCTCTCAAAACTGATGAGGGGGGAAAATAGAGAAGCTTTGGCACAGTCACCTATTCTAGTAAGCGTCCCTTTTTTTTTTTTTCAGAATATGAATACTTGCATAAATATTATTTAATCTTAATTAAAAACATTGATAAGTGGACCTTAATGATATCTAGAAACTTCTTATGGTCAAATTTGGGCCTCTGAAGATTGTAGTGTGATGGTGATACCGTGGGGTTTGTTAATCATTTAGTCCCAAATATGCTAGATAAAGAATTTTAGCAGATGACACTTTGGGGAAGGAAGGAGCACCAAGTGTTCTGGTCTTAAGCATTTGTTAAAACTTTATTATTATGGTTTTTCACTTGAAAAGATACAATGTGCAAGATCTTTTGAAGGGAGGAGATTAAGTACGGGGAGAAAAATCTTTTGGCTCTTGCTGTTGCTCAGTAAGTGTTTATATGTATATATGAAAGCCCATTTATCTTTCTAGTTTTGATTGGTACCTCATCAAGTTGTGATTTTTACTTTATTGAGCTCAGTGTCTGTCTTTTTGTGCCTGGGCCATCTGATTTTGCTGTTATGTGTATTCTGCCTTTCTGCCCAGAACAAAGAGGGGCCTCTCTGTACAGAGTGAGTGAGATTAGGAGGAACAGTTGCCTTGCTGCTCTTGATCTGCCTGCCCTGCTGGGGCTGGACACAAGTGCTCTCTGGAGCATTTTGCCAGCCCTGATGCCTCAGGTGAGGTGAACTCTGGCTCTCTGCCCTGCCCTGTAGCCTGCAGTGGTTTGTTTTTTGCTTGCTGCCCTTCTCTGAGTGCAAACACCCTATTGCTCTACACCAGAGACACGTTCCTACTTCTTCTGACCTTTCAGTGGCTGTAGGGATGTGCTGCATCCCTGCTTGTCAGGATGCTGATCCTATTTCTCTGTATTTTACCTCTCCTGTGTTTATGAAGTTCATTGTGAAATGTCTAGAGTTGGAGTCAAGACATTCTTCTTTGTAACAGCTTTCAGGTGACCTCATCTAGTCCTCCCACATCAATGGCCGTGTGGAATGCTGTGATGCTCCATGACCAGTTGCAGCTTTGAGGTCTACAGGCAGAGCCTCAGGCAATAGATTCTTTATGTGGGTGCCTTCTCAGCCTCCAGAGACAATTTCATTATCTGTTAAATAGCTGTTGTTATGGTGTCATGATCCACTCTATGCCAGGGTTTTGTTGTGGTTTGCTTTTTTTCTTTCCCCAATCTATTAATCTGTCTAATTGCTTAAAACCATTTCCTTCAGATAAGTTTAGGAACTCTGTCCTTCCCTTTGGAGTTGCTACTGCACTTTATCTCACAGTGTGGATGTCGGATGCCTCCAAGCATTGGATTGTAGCTCTTCCAATGTGGTGGGTGAGGAGCAGAAAAGGAAGGGCTTTTCAAGATGCATTTGTTAGCAAAATAAACCAGATATTTATTTTGCTAATGTACTTGTGTGTATTTGTTTTCATAGATCTGACTCTCCAGTCACACAGCTGAAGAAATCTGGATCCTCCTTCAATTCAGTCTCTGTACTTTCCATGAGTAACTTTTCCTTTATGCTGAGTGTTGCTTTATTTCACTCATTCCTTACATCCTCTGCCTGCTCAGCACTTTTCCTCCCATTTTCTTGCATCATCTTCTCAAAGCCATGTCTGTCTAGTGGATTCACTTTGAGAAGGACAAACTTTTATACAGAGCACTTAGCAGGTAGATGTTAAGTGGGAAATCAGGAGAAAGTGTCAAAGAAACCAGAGTGGACCAAATTAATGTGTAGGGCAGCTCAGATTTGCTGAAATTCTCAGGTGTGAGGCATTGCTGCTCTCTGCCAGGATAACTTCAATTCAATGCAATTAGCCCTAATTACCACCAGCATAAATGAACCAAGGATCAGGTTGGCATCCTTCTTGTTAATGTAAAGTTCCACGTTAAGCTGTTAGGGAAAATGTAGGCAATATTTCAGTAGCTCAGGAAGGCGTAGTTTTCTAATGTATTTTTTCCTTGTTGTCTGAAGGCATCTGGCTGCTGGTGTGTGTGTACTGACAGGAATTCTTCAGCCTCCCCCACCCCCAGGAGGCTGCTTATCAGACTTATGCAACACGAGATATTAAACCCACTTTTGTCTGTCACAGCCACGGGCAGGGGAGGGGGAACTGGCCAGTTGCTAATGGATACCTGGAGGTTTTGTGCGTGACCATGAGGAACAGCTTGTGCACTCTCACCCCCGATGTTCCCTGAATGACTCGGGTCTCATTTAGGTCAATAAACCTTTATCAGAACGTCAGGAGTGAAAAATGTGTCTTGGTGTAAGCCGACTGGTTGTTCCCTCCAGTCACCGGGGTCTATAGGACCATCAATGTTCTCTGGGCTTGTCTGTGTGTCACACAAAGCTGGGTGACAGGAACCATTGACTGCAGGGCTGTCACGTTGGCTTGGGACACCCCCATTTGCATACTTGCCAGTGTGCCTGTTACCCATTGAACCACAGAGACCCTCCAAAAACCACACACACAACCCCCGTGCAGAGAATTCACGGGGCTTTAAAGCACAATCCCAGCTTTCTCTTCCTACCTTCTTGCTATAAAAGTGACTCTGGGATCCTGACAAGGCCTCATTGTGGCTTCATTGTCTTAAAACATTCACTTATCTCTGTTTTTTTCTTTGCCTACCAGGATCATTTTGTTGTTGTCCTTGTGATTTGGGGGCTCTCTGAGCAGTATGGTCTGTGCTGTCACGGATGATGTGAGGCCATACAGCCCTTCCTCTAGCTAGTTATTTGGAAGGAAGGGCAGGTTCTGCTCCTTGTATGGCTGCTATTTTCTTTTTTATTTTCTTTTGAGGGAGTTTCCTGCGTGGCAGTGATGAACAGAGACGTGCCAGGCTCTGCATGCAGAAGAGTACTTGGATATTAGGGTTTATTGACCATGTCTGTGACATGAAGACAATCACCTGATCAGAAAACCTCAGGTGCTTTGTTTTGCTGAGACAGTTGAACAGCACCTTGTGTAAAGCAAGTCTCATGGTTTTGCCATTGACTGTAGGTTCATAAATGATGTTAGTTGATGAACCAACAGGGAATTTCATTGCATTTAAAGCTCCTGTCATAAGACACAGGCTTTCCCTAAGGCATCTGCTGCAGATGCTGCTTCTTTTGATTTATGGTGTTCATTATGACTTTATTCTATTGAAAAATATTTAATGGTCCGATTAAAAAAAAAAAAAAAAAGTGAAGGGTTCTGGTGGATCCTTTCAGAATGAAGCTATGGAAGAGGTCTGAGCTTCATGGTTCTTACAACCAGAGATCTGGACATTTTCATTAGATCCTGAAAATTAAATTGGAATGCAAGTGACTATAAACAATTGTGATAGCTCTTCTGCTGCTTGTGACATCTTGCACAGCTTATGAGATTGTCAAAACTGAAGGGAAGAGCCCTGGCTGATGTTCTCCTGGCTTTTTTAGAGATGTCACAGAGTCAGACTTCAACACTGTAGTGCCCCAAGATGAACAGTTCCTGCTGAGGTCTCTCACTGTTGACAAGAGGCTGGGAACGGTCTGCTTGTCGTCTCAGTCTGGTTTGGGTGCACCTGGACACTGACATATTGGTGATGGCTGCTAGAAATCTTGCTTCAATCCACATGAGATTAGAGGAAGACTGAAAATGTGTAAATAAGTGGGAGGTTGAGCTGATGCAGTGAGTGGAATGTGAAGCACACCTCTTCCCGAAATGAGACACGCCAGCAAAATACCCATCTCCTGAGTACAGCCTCTGCTTGTTTTCTTTGGCTCTGTTGGGAAACCTTTTGTTTGAATTAGCCCCAGTGAATTGCACGGAATGGTTTTCAGTTTTAGTACGTGTAGACAAGCCAAACTGCCTGCAATTAAAGTGTTTAAACTTGCTCTTAATCTTTTCTTTCTTTACTCTCACAAGTTTTCCTCTGTTACTTTAGATCATTTTGGTATAGCCAACTTTTTTTTTTTACCTTCCAAATTTTCCATTTTAATGTAGCATTTCCTAATACATTCTGAAAAAAGCTGAAAGAGATACAGGAGAGCATTAACCTAGTTGCCTGTCTGTTTCTTTTAGGAAATTGTCTTAGTGGTGTTCTTTGGGACAGAGTACGTGGTGCGGCTGTGGTCAGCAGGATGCCGCAGTAAATACGTTGGGGTCTGGGGAAGGCTCCGTTTTGCTAGGAAGCCCATTTCAATCATTGGTGAGTATTCAGGGCTTGCAAAGTTGGCATAAACAATGAGCAAAGCTTGTCCTTGAAAGTTTTGAGGAGTGGAATTTCTGCGGTAGTTGAAGCCAAGTTTAGAGCAAGAGCTCTTGTCCTTAGCGTTAACATAGATCTGAATTTCCATCCAGGAACCCATGGCACTGTCACTGGAGCCCAAATGTAGCTTGGTTTGTTTGTCCAGAGGAGCAGAGTGTTTGCTTTTCACAAGAGATCTGGAGCTTTGCCAGAAATGAGTCTTGGCCATGGTCCTGTCTCCTGTGACCTCAGGAGCCCAGACTTGGTACAATAGCCCCAACTGTATTTTTTTAACGATACTGAATGGCCTCTTTTTTTAGGAGCCATTTGAATATTTTATTATGATCTTACTTTGCACTCTAATCGAGCTACACACTGGTGGTGGAGCATGGTAGATGCACTGTAGTCATCTATTGCTGTGTATCTATTGGATTAAAACATGGTTTTCAGTCACATTTGGAACTGGGCACCCGACTTCCCTTGCTGGTCACTGCAGTTGGCTTCCTAATGTGACGTCAGTGTTCCTAGAAATTACACCCATATAGTCCATATATGTCACAAATAGTCATTGTTTTTAGAATGCTTGTTGTACATTTAACAATTTCACTGAAAAAACCCACAATAATCCAAAATCAATTTGTATTTTATTAGCCAATATTGAGAGAACTATGTAAAGACTCTTGCTCTGAAGCACTTAAATTATAAATGGATTAAACAAACCAGATTTTGGAAAAGGAGAATTGTTATAGAAGCATAGTTCTGTGACATAGTTTTCTCCACTACTCATAAACTTTGTTTGTTGTTAAGTAGAGGTTATAGTTTTTCATAAACTATCTACATTTATTATCTAAATTACAACATTTTGTTCCTGAGTATTTTCACAATCATAAAATAGTTTAGTTGAGCTCCTCTGTGCCTGTATAAAAATAACAACTGTATCTCAGGCATGACTGCATCTATGAAATGGCTTTGACTGCATCTATGCACCTTGTCCACAGTCCATTTCTATTGAGACAAAGAGCACTAGGGGTTCTAAATATTATCAAATTTATTTCAGCTTTGAAAGCAACACAAAATTCCACTTTCCCAGATATGTACCAAGAACTATTTCATTCTCCAAAATACAGAGTTCCTTTCCAAAATTAACTAGGCCTGAGGCACAGAGAACAGTCCTAGGGTAAAGACTGACTTGGACTAAATTAGACTAATACACTAACTCTGATTTTTCTCTCACTTTTAGACCTGGACAGATGAAATAATATTAAGGCAATTGTTTTATATAAGAAATTAACCCCTAAACCTTTGTCGATGAACAAAATGCTGTGTAAAACAGCAGAGAAAATAAGATACACAGAAGAGATAATAGGTAGAAACTGCTGAAATTCCTCATGGGTTATAGATAACAAGGATTCCAGCTGCTGAGGCTGCTTTACAGTAACTCACATCACTCTCCTCATTCATCTAGAATGTGGCCATTTTGGAACCATCCCAGTAAAACCTTTTTATGTTATTACACAATTGTGTTTTCCTCATGTGTTACAACAGAGATCTCTTGATACATAAACAAAAAAACCCTTAATTTGGGGTGACTGCTCAAATTATTAAAGTAATACTGGTGCTGGTTCTAGTAAGTGTCTTGAAGTATTGCAAAACACTCCTAACTCTTTTTTTTCAATTGACTTTTATTTTCCAGATTTAATTGTAGTTGTTGCTTCCATGATAGTTCTTTGTGTGGGCTCTAAAGGTCAAGTTTTTGCAACCTCAGCTATCAGGTAAATCTATGCAATAAAATAAAATAATGCTGTCTGAGTGAAATAGGGCTTGTTTGGGTTTTTTTACCTCTTGTTTCAATTCTTATGGGAGAAAATGAATCACTGCTCAGAGTCATGTAATGGAGCAGATCCCCATCAGGTATGGTCATTATGAAGCAGCGATCCCATTAAGTGTAGGGGGAAATATTTTGTGTGTGTTTTCTGGTCATAATGCCTTTAATTCTGGTGGGGATCCAGGTCCATATACCCACGCCTGTTCCCCAACTGGGTGGGTTCTACCCAAATCCTGGTTTAGTTTCTTGGCTCAGCTTTCATGCTTCATGTGTCTGATGTCTTCAAGCTGCTGCTTCATAAAATAGCTGGGGTTAGTTGTTGTGAATTCCTGATGGACCAAGCCCACCTTGTGCTCAGGAAGGTCACCCCACCTGCTCTCTGGAAGGAGAGGGTCCATGGCAGTGTGCTGTGCTCTGGCTGCAGCCATGCTCTGTTATTGCAGTGACTCCCATAAACAGAGTATTTTAAAATAGTCTTGGACAGTCTAGTTCAAATTGCCTATGAAATTATCAAAGGTGAGGAATTCACATCTTTAGTTTAGTTTCTGTGTGTTGTTCCCCATCCCGGAGAGCAGATCAGATATGAGTTGATGAATGGTTTCTAGAACGTTCACAGTTTGTGCCCAAAACTCCTGAATCCTTGAGTTATCCTTACAAGCCTTGTGTACAAAGGTCTGTCCTTCTCTTGTGCCATCTCCCCTGCTGTCTTCATAACAAACGTATGAAAGATGGCTGAATGGAATGAAAAGAGACAGACTGAACATAGGACACTATGTCTCACTCTTGAAATGAGCCTTTGGAAGAGACAGACCTCCCCTCTCCACCTCTATTTGTTCTCTTCTACCTTTAGTCTCTTCATTCCTTTAAAAACTGTGTTCCAGGGGCATCCGTTTCCTGCAGATCTTACGAATGCTTCACGTTGACCGTCAGGGGGGCACGTGGAGGCTGCTGGGGTCAGTGGTGTTCATACACAGACAGGTGAGCTTGGGTACTCTGAGTCATTATTGATGCAAAAGTCCTTCTATTCAGAACAGCACGTATGCTGAGGATGTCAAATCTATTTAGTTTGGAAGCAGGTGGTCATTTATTTTAACCAAATATAGTTCTCCTGCCTTGTTCAAGGGACAAAAACTCCCTAAAAGTTTAAAAATATTCACCTCCACGTTGAACTTTTGACTTGACTTGAAGTTGGACTTAACCACAGAAGACTTCTGAGTAGTCTGAATATTTCTACAAATATGCATCTAAATTCCAAAGTTGTTTTGAATGTGACAGTGTCTGAAAAAATGACCCAACTGCTTTTTGGTGACCAGAAGGTGAATGAGTCACTCTTGCAAGAGAGGAGGATGTTTTGATGCGGTGTTTGAAATGTGTCTGCTGGAGCCAGACACCAGCTCTGCTGTATATTTTTTCACCATTAAGTTCAGTGGATTCTTGTCCATTTGCACAGCCAACAGTCAGTGTCAGTGTTTATTAATTGCTGAAATTACACTCTTCTGTCCCAATTATCTTTTGATATATTAATTTAAGTGTCTCAATAATATTGTAATACCGTTGTTTTGATTGTCTTTGCAGGAACTGATAACTACACTCTACATTGGATTTCTGGGCCTGATTTTTTCCTCCTATTTTGTGTACCTGGCTGAAAAAGATGCTGTAAATGATTCTGGAGAAACAGAGTTTGGCAGCTACGCAGATGCCCTGTGGTGGGGAGTAGTAAGTATAGTGACTGCACATGTACTAAAAGTAGTTAACACCTTCAAATGTGGAGTAAAGTTCAAGCACAGAGTGAGAGCAGCACTTTGAAATGGCCTCTCACTGCTTCCATACACCTTCTGGGTTTGTAATTCTATGAAACTAAGAAAATGCTATAGATGATCAGTAGTTTTATTTGGTGTTCTTAGTCTTTTGTGATCTGAAGTGATTAAATTGTGTACAAGATGTAGGAACATCTGTTCTTATTTCTTTATCCTGTCTTCCCTTCTTAGTGATTACTTCTTGCCTCCTTTCTCATGGCAGGTTTCAACCTTCTAAGGTGGTAAGAGAAGAGTCTTGCTAAATCAGGGCGACTGTTTTGAGGGGTTGTTTGGGGTTTTTTTGTATGCATGGGCTCATCATTTTATTTTTTTTAAATGGAATGTCTGTGGTTTGTAATTTGGCCTGGGACAGTAACTCCCTGTTTATTGAGAAAGGACTAATTCCAGAGCAAGGAGCATCTGAGATACGTAGGAAATCCAGGCACAGGACTGTTTTAAAGTGATTATATTGCTCTGGAACCCACTTAGAATCCTTATGTGGCATTCATCTGTGCCATGTCCACACACCATCTTGCTCAGAGATTTCTCAGGTTTCTTTGAGGTGCTGCCACACTTTGGTGTAGAAGTATCTTTAATTCTGCTAATAAACTTCTGCTTCCTTGCTGTTGCTAGTAGATGGTTGTCTCCTATTTTTGTTTATTGTATGTACTTACTAGTTTGGCACCTCTATTCTGTGATTATATATTAGTAAAATATTTAAATTCTGTTACTTCTGCTAGTAACAGTTCCCTCTTTCTTTTCTTCTTTTACATGATATGCAAATATTAGGTTGGCTCCTCTCTTCTGGGATTTCCCATCTGTAATTGTTTCCCTTTCCTTTTCCTATTACAGTTAAAAGAAAGATACTTTTTGGAAGCTGTTTTTCCTTATCATTAGCATTCAAGCACTGACTTGCTTTAATTGTTTGTAGCTTAATAGGACAGTCATCATTAAGTGCTAAAGATCTTTAAAATGCACGGACATCACTAATGATTCTGTGCTTGCATTTTCAAAACTTGCTGCTCTTTTAGAGTCTTCTCTTTGCTGTTTAAACTCAAAAGGAATTGTTTCCTCTTTCACTGAAAAGCAGACTGCTGGTAAGTCTTTTGTACAAGAACCATAGGGCAGACACCTCCATTTCTCTAAAAATAATACATTTTTTAAAAGAAATATTAAAGCTCTGTGTGTGTTTATAAAGTCTTCTCTCCACAAACAATACCACTGGCTGCCTCAGGAAGGAAAGATCCTGATGAATCTATTGGTGCTGAAATGCACATGTAGCCTTTTTTTAATACAAGAGGTTTTATTTAGGTTGCTGCTAAGACCTGGTGCAGAATTCTTTCCTTTTGCTCTGTCATGGTTAAACAGAAGCTCTCCTAGGATCAGCAAAGTTGCTGCCCAGCACAAGGAAGTGGCTTTCTGGCAAGGAGCTTTCGTGTCATCACGATGTTGTTATTTTCCAGGACAGTGGTCAGATGACTGGGTAATTAACAGTGGCAGATGTAGCTGCATTTCAAACCACATGCTGTCATTGGCGTTGGCATTAAAAATTGAGTATGGGAGAGGCCAGACTGGCTTGTTGAGAATACAGCAACACCTTTCATGGCAGCAATAGGATCTGTCAGGGTATTGCCATATTCTCCTTTCAGGGAATTATTGCTCGGTTAACAGGCATGCCAGTTACTTTGTCTTTCTAGTTACAATAAACTTATTTAATCAATAAATTTAACATTATTCCTCCTCTGTTATAACTTCTATCATGTTGCAGCATGCCACTTGAAGTGTGAGACTGCATTCAGCAAACCCATGATGTGATTTGTTTGATATTAAAAATAGAATTTAGTGTCCTTGTTCTGCTCTATTCTGCTAACTGCTAAAAGGAGTTATCAAAAGCAAACTGAAATGGAGTCAGGTCTATCTATACTGTAATATTCCTTATGCTTTCTGCTAGAAGAAAGCTCTATAATATTAGGACAATAACTGGGAACTCATTAAGTATCAAGATGCTTCCTAATGGAGGTCACGAACTCATACAGAAACCCTCTCAAAGTGGTTGGACTCAAAAGTTCTGGTTGTGTTGTGGCCAGAATTTTCAGAATGGCTTAAACACCACAAATTCTGGTCACTGAAAACCTGTCTCAGGTTTGAAGTGGACCCATGGAGAAGGATAATTCCCAGCTCCTGTCTCAAACCCCATCAGAGACACATGATCTGTCTGGCCCTTGGTGCCTGTAGGAGAGAATGCTCTGACAGAAAGCTCTTGATAAGGTTTTCACCTCCCCCTTCTCCCTCTGCTTTGTTACCTCAGTCTATGTCTACACTCCTCAACAAGTTCTTTGGGTACCAGCAATAGAATGTGTAGCACAACATCAAGTAAACCCTATGGAAGGTCTGTGTTACCATGGCTGAGCTGCATCTGGAACTGGGCACTTTTATCTGGCTGCTGACATACCCCTAGGGTGCAGAACTCTGAATTAAATGTTCTTTATTGGCATTGTTGTTATTTATAAACCTATACAGCTCTTCCGTTTCCTTATGCAAATGGGCCTCCTGGGCTTTAGTTGAGTTTCTTTGGGAGCTCTGGGCTGCAGCTCCTCACCATTCCAGTCTGTGGCCTTCTTGAAAGTTACCTTATAGCATAAAGATTTGTCTGGATTATTGCTGGGCTTGAATGCAGCACATGTTGTATAAATAACTCTGCCAGTGGCTGTGTGTCTGTATGTCTGTCAGAAGACAAGTTTAATGTTTGCAAGTAAAATACAAGCAACATGGTGCATCTTTTAGCTTCCCAGTGCCAGTACTTAAAATTAGTCTGCTTATATTGTCCTTTTAAGTTGTAAATACCAAGAAGATTTAAAAAAAAAAAAACCCTAAGAAAAAATAGAAATAAAGTGCTAAATGTCCTCCCCAGATCTGTCAAAGATGACCATCTTCAGGGAATGTTACTGGCTCTCCATCTCTGCTTTTTTTTGGTGGGGGGTTGCTTTTTTTCTTCTGTTTTGTTTTATTCCCCCCTTCCCTTAAGCATTAAATTCACTCATGCCTCAGGCAGACTGAGGAGAACTCTTCATTTCATATCCACTGATACACAACTTCCAGCCTTCACATCTGAACAAACATTCCTCAGGAAAACCTTTGTGGATTTTGCTAATGGGCTCTTTGATTGTGCACATTTTGCCACAAGCAACCATTGAATGGAGCCAGTGGAGGTTGCACCGTGTCCATTCCCTTGAATTGCTTTGAATTGGATCGAGCAAGTGTCTGCAAGTACCAGAGTTTCTTGTTCCTTTAACTCATCAATATGTGCTTTCTCACCAAGGACCAAATTTAACAAGGCACTGATAAGTTTGCTCACTTCTAAACACACATAAACCCACGTTCCTATTTAACAAAGCCTCTTGGTAAATTGAAAATCCAAATTATAGGAAAGCTTTGCTGAAAAAGTATCTGGAAACACCACTTGAAACTACACGTGCATAGAACTCCTAAATGAATTTATAAATAGTCAAACATAACTATTGAAAAATTGCTACATGAAAGGGATCTTGTGTTATTTTGAACCCTGTTTTTTCCCCTTTCTAAATTAGAAAAGCTGTTGAGGGCTGTACATTGACTTCAATGTTAGACAGAAGGCAACACTTCATTTTTATTCGTGCTGTGGTTTACAAGTCAAGAATACCAACAATAGGCCTCTTATAGCCCTTCTTTTGTTTGTTTCTTTTTTCTTCCCCCCCCCCCGATTTCTGGGATGAAGTGTTGGATTTTGGAGGGAGGGAGTTGGTTATTTTAAGAACTTTTGGAGCAGAGATCAGGAGATATAAGGGTTAGTACTTTAAAATGCTTTTTACATGCAACCTCTGCATCTTGCAGCTGCCTTCTCATCTCTGAGCTATAACCCCCTGAGCACTTCCAGCTCTGTTTTGTTCTCATTTGATGGGGTGTAGATGTGGAGAAATCTTTTAAAATTGGTGCTTACAAGTACAGATGTAGAAGTTCTTACATCTAGAAAACACTCTTGAGACTTTCTTAGTTCCCAAATCGTTAAGACTTTATTAAACCATAGAGTTGTTTAGGTTGGAAGAGACCTTTAAGCTCAAGTCCAGTTGTTAACCCAGCACTGCCAGGTCAGCACTGAACCATGTCCCTAAAAGATGCCAAGGAGCTAGGAAAAAAAATATATCTAGAAGAATCCAAAATTTTTGTTGTCCATCTGATGAAACAAAAGTATTTCAAAAATATAGATAATTTTCTATGTCAGGATCTAGAAAAAATTAATAAAGGGTTTTGGCTTTCATTTAAATTTCAATATCTGCCTTTTTAATACCTCTGAATCACACTTTCTTGTATTTTGTAGCCATTTTACCCAATTTTTGCAAGGCACACAAAGTCTTTCATCAGCAGAGCATCGTTGCTCACCTGACCAGTTTGCTGTGCTCACTTTAGCCCTGAATAGATTCCCTTCCTTACTCAGTGCTGGCAGACACTTCTAGTTCTTCTGGCTCTGTGGATTTTGCCTTCATATTTCCTCCTTCAGCCTATTGATGCATATTTAATAGGAACAAGATTAATCTTAATACCAAAGCCTGTGGTGATGTGCATCAGATCAAAGTTCTGAAATAGTCAATGAACAAATATGATTTTGTTCCTAATTAAAACAATTAGTTTTATGTGCTGCTTTTCAATGAAAATTTAATGTGTGAGCTCTTGTACCAATTTAGTTTCATTATGCCAACATATTTACTATGCTGGAGTAGAAATTGAGTCAGTATTTCCATTATAAGATCCCATTTTACAACTGCAAAATTAGTATTGTGCTCTTTAGGGGGTTATGATCTGGCTGTAAAAATTAATTTAGGGCAGAAACTTGGCATGTGAGATTTCAACAGCACATATCTTGAGGGGAAAAAAAATGTAATTTTGGAATACAATACGTTTGTAGATGGATTAGAGTTTAAGAGCAGAGAAAAATGTTAACTTAAATGTGCACTTTGATTTACAACCCAATTTCCAAAATATTTTTTAAGAAGATTCCTAAACAAACAGAACAGAAAATACTTTTCTTGTGTCACTGATGCTCCACATAGACCAGCTCAGAAGGGGTGAGCTGGGGGAGGGAAAGGGAAAGCAAATACTTCTTAGTTGTATGTGAATTTTTCTTCAGTTATACTTTTCAAAATCCCCTATTTCTTTTCACATTTTTAGTTAATCTGTGTATTTCAACATGATGTTAAGGCTGGAACACAGAATAGTTGATAAAAATTTTCAAGGACGAGAATTTGTAAATCCTTTCAAGAACTAAGGGATAAAACTCTATCTTCTCTCATAATCTTTTCTGTAAGAAGGTATTGGAGGCCATCATTTTTCCCCTAAATACATTCTTTTTTTTTATACCATGTTATTTGAACAGCAGATTGTAAGTAGAATTTGGGATTTCTAAATTTTTTTTTAACCAACCCTCTTTAAGTAGGTAAGGAGATAATGTCATCCCTTCAGCTCCTCATCAGGCCCTAATTAAGGTGGTATTTCAACAAGTATTTCAGGAATACAGGCAAAGATGCTTGGGTGCTTAACTCACTAATTCTTAAAATACTTTTGTAGGCAGTTTGGGAAATAGCCAAATTTTAAAAACATATTAAAAATGAAATGCTAATACTTGAATGTTTTGATATCAGTGACTTGCAGTAAACTTTTAAGATCCCCACCTTGAGCAGCTAGAGCTGCCCCTTTGTCATGCCTTTGACAATTTAGGTGGACAATTTGGGTGTGAATAATATGACTTTGACAGTTTAGCAGGTGGACAATTTGAGTATGGATGGATGGCTTCATGTGCTCCTGAGGTACAGCTCAGGTCAGAACTGACACCCACAGAATTTCCCTCTGATGTCACATCTTTTATCAGGAATGGACAGTTATTAAAGTGGCTACCAGCCACACTTTTCCTGAAGCCACACTTCTCACTTGTCATGACCTTTTGTGTCCCCAAAGGCAGGTTCTCCATCCCTTCACCTCTGTATGCTTCTCTGCATCTGCCCTTCCCTTCTCTCCTCCCCTGGAGATGCTGCCCAGGGCTTCCCCAGCACTTCTGGGCTTGCTGGTAGTGTGTGTTACAGCAGATACAGGTCAACTGGGAGCAAGGGCAGGACCTGGTGGGGACAGCCTGTGAATGTTGTTGTCTGGGACCAACATCTGCTGTGCCATGGGCACCTGAAGCCCAGGCTGCTGGCAGAAAACCTGAACAGCCAACAACTGAGGTGGGACCTTCAAGTGCCCGAGAGCTTCCTGTGGTTTCACACGCTCTGGTTTGCTTGGCTGCCTTCAAAGTCCCAGATAAAAATCTCCCTGATTTCCAAATTCAGAATTAACTTGCAATATAGGCAAATTGAAAATTGCTCTGAGATGCCAAACGTGTCCTTCAGGTTCAAACACATCCATCCTTTCCTTGAGCTCATGCAGATAATGACTTGTTAGGCTGCATCACTCTGGTGGTCATCCTTACTTCAGTGCTTTGAAACCCAGGCTCAACAGATGTTTCCTGCATGTGTGCATTAAGTTATCTGTTCTTGCTCTTGATCTTTGTATGAATTAGTGATTCATTAGACTATATTTTCAGAATCTTTACTACATGGAAAATGTTCAGCTTCTCTTGCTATTTATACCAGTATAATTCTCTGGAATGGTTCCTGTCTGACCCCATGGTTACAGTGTGTGTGTGTGCTCTCTATGCACAGCCCTGTGCTCAGCAAACATCTCCTGCCCATAAAGAAAATCAGCAGCTCAGAGCTGTTGGCAGCCTCCCCCTAAGGGAAGCATATGATGTGGGCAGGGAACCCAGATCCCAGTAGCTTCGTGTGCTGTCAAGTGCCTCAGCCATGAAGCCTTAAATGGCTGGTTTTACTTTACAAGACTTCAAACATGTATTTTATTGTAATTCCATTTCCTGGACCTTTTCCCATCTATTATAGATGGGGAAGAAAACCTGGAGAGGAGAGTTACCTTCAGTAATGTCACACACTGTCATGGGGAGAGCTAGGGTTGCAACTGCTGTTTCTTTAACACAAAAAAGGAAGAAAGAACAAGCCCAAGCTGCCACATTAAAACTTGCTGTAATGCTCAATGTGTTTCTCTTTGCAGGTGACTGTTACAACTATTGGCTATGGGGATAAAGTGCCTCAGACCTGGATAGGAAAGACCATTGCATCTTGCTTTTCAGTATTTGCAATCTCATTTTTTGCACTGCCTGCGGTAGGTTATCTTGGGTTTTTTGCTGGTGATTTGGTGTTGACTCATTTGGAATTGACCTCTAGAGGTCCCTTCCAGCCTAAAATATTCTATGATTATATGATTAGTCATCGGAGGAAATTTTTGTTATTGATTCTTTAACCTTTCGTTTAACAGGATGTTATGAAACCTTTGTATTGAACTTCTATATTGTAGTTGAAATACATGTAGCTTGTAGAAGCAAAAGAGCTTCTATAAGTAGCTCTATAAGATGTTCTGTAAGTAGCAAAAGAGCTTCTATAAATAGCTTCTGTAAGTAAATCTGTAATGTTTATTATGTACACTAGATTAGGTATGTATTTGAGAAGAGATGTTTAATTCAAAATACGTTTCCTGCCCATTTCAGAAGTGTAAATGAAATTATTTTTCATGCTAATTACTTCTGGCCTCAGTGACTTAGTGGTGTTTTGGTTTTCTAAGGCATTCCCTCATAGTTTACTCAACTGATTAGGCCCAGGGTGAACTGTAGAAGTTCTCATACACATCCTCCTGCTAGCAAAGCTGCTGAAAAGGTGTTGCTGGCAGAGAGGCAGCAGCAAGCAGCCAGGAACTCTGCTGCAGCTCTGCCAAGGGAGCATCTGTCCATGGCCACAGTCCCATTTGTCAAAAGTGACCTAGAGCTGAGCTCTTAAAGGTGTCCTGGCACTTTGTTTGCACTGAAAACAACTTCCCAAGTACTTTCTAACAAGAAACAAGGCACTCGAGTACCAAGGGTAAATTCAAAATCAGGGAAACCTGGACTGTGATTTGAAACCTCAGAATGTTCAGTGCCAAGGGTAGTTAAGGGTGTTTTTTTCACAAATTTAGCAATGCTCCTCAATTGTGCTGTTAAAATGTTTGTGCAGCCTGAAATGTGCTGTGGAAGTGTTTGTTTCTCAGCAAGTTGTTCAGTCCAGTGAGATGAACAGTTGTGTTAGCAGATGTTGGGGGGGTTGTAGAAGGGGTGGGGAGAAGTGCACATTGGATGAGCACAATATTTTATCCCAGTACCATCACAAAAATTCTTCACAATATAAAATAGTAACTATTAAAACTTCAGTGGCTATTTAAAATTAGTTTCTTGCTTTAAAGTCAAGCAATCTTTTGCAGAGGAGGGTGAATAAGTAGATTTTTAGACTCTCCAGCATCAGTTTGCCTCTAAAGTATATTCTTTACCCCTCCTCATTCTAATCTCTTTCACATTTATATCTTGTTTAGGAAAGAGAGCTGGCAAATAAAATAATCTATAAGAAAAATGCCCAAAGCTATTTTGACTGAAAAGTTGTAGGGTTTATTTTTTTCCCTCAGACTTGAATGCCAGCAAAGATGTGTTATAAGTCATTGTGCAGCAGCCCCAGCCCCCAGCACTGCTTTTATGTTTACCTGTCAGATTTCCCTAGTCCTTGGGAGAAGTAAAACAACAACAAACACCCCTTTTTTATGACTGAATTAAGCTGTTGTGGTGAGTTGGCCCACGGGGAAATGTGGGGTTTGAAGCTGCAGCAGTAAATAGGTGATTGGCAGTAACTATTGCAGGCTGCCCTGTTGCTGCTTTAAATAGGAGGAGCTGGCTGAGATCACAGCCAGAAGTCATTGTTGTGGCTAAACACAACTGGTGTGGGTTCTGGATCCAGTAACCACCCTTCATTTCCCAAATGAGTGGTGTCTGAGCATCATTAACTCTTTGATCTTCCCTGAACGAACATAATAGGAAGGGCCTTTCCTGGTCCTTCCAAAACACTGGATGATTAACAGTCCTTAGAGGCTGACCCGAGATCAGTGGCTGCTCTGACACCTTGACTACCCTGTGTGGAGAATGGGTGATGCTTCTGTTGAGTAGGTGTAGTCATGTAAGCTGATTTATGGAAGATCTCATTGTTATCTGTGTTACCAAAGCCTCTGTTGAATATGTCTATAGCCATGCAAATGTAAATGACTCTATATTTAATTTTGGACTTAGTAATTATAGTACATTCAGAGGCTGGTTTGGGTTGTCCACCATCCAGTGCCATCAGTCCATGTCCCTTGTCCTGAGAGTGGGTTAATGGCCTTGTGCTGAGCTCACTGAAATCCAGACCATTTTGTAATATTCCTTTTCTTTGTCCTCCCCTCCCAGTGTGGGTTAACATATAGAAATACAAATTACCATATTCCAGTTACAAGGTCTTTCTTGTGACCTGAATCAAGCCATGCCAGAGCTTTATTTCTCATGAAAATGGAGTTAAGCACATCAGGTTAATATTTCTCCCTATTCTGTCGTTCCCCTGCACAAGCATTTATGAGGCTTTTAGAAGGCATAAAATGTCATTTCTGCTCCCTCTTTAGTGTTTGAGTCCAGCTGACTTTGGATCAGGGCACAGTACCATTCAGAGTTTGTGAGTCTGCAAACTTAACAGCATTAAGTCATTTCCTCGAAATAATTAGTTGGGTTTTATGATGCTAAATGGAAGTTTATTAATGCAACATAATTTGGCGAGCTTATGTGTGGGGGTTTTTTCCTCCCCTTAAAAAAAAATTAGATCTGTGTTTTCTTTCTTCCCACAGGGAATTCTTGGTTCAGGCTTTGCCCTAAAGGTGCAACAGAAACAAAGACAGAAGCATTTCAACCGCCAGATTCCAGCTGCTGCCTCTCTCATACAGGTACTGAGCTCCTGCATTTTGCACAGTATCATTTATTTCCATTTATAGTTTCTTTCAAAACCACTGGCACTATTTCCATGCCTGATTCCCATTAAAAATTGTGTAGGAGTTACAGATGCAAGTCTTTGAAATGGTTTTGGGAATCTCACCTTTGCAAGCAAAGAAGCAGAAAAGTTCACTCCCAAATCAGTGCAAGCTGTCTAATTCAGCTGGTTAATATCAAAACTGAAGGCTGTCCTCTGGTTATGGCACAATTTACCTGGGGAAAACATTATGAAATATGCTTGCAGGAGTGAAAACCAGAGAGGAGCCCTCATGTAAAATTGGAATTTTAAAAAATACATTGTTGTAAAAACAAGTGTCAGATAAGCTTTGTTTTCCTTGGGACAAATAAATTCTTAAAAATCCCAAATTTAGGAGAATTAAGTCATTAGGTTAAATAGGAAAATATTGTCTGAAATTTCCAGTTCCCAGTGGCAGGGAACTACTGGGATTCTGCAAAATCAGTCTTCTCATGTAGGATAACAAACAGGCAGAAAAATTGTGATCCCCTCTGTTAAAAATACAGATCAGTGTCAGTAAGGTCACTGAGATTTTATCCTTCACTGCAGTGGAGCCAGCATTTCACCCTGGAGAAGGATTAATATTGTTTTATTCTGGGTTTTTCCAGCTTTTCCTCCCTCTCTCAGTATCTGCATGTATCTTTAGAGGCAGAGGGATCAAATTTAAAAGCAATCTAGATGTGTGCCTAAGCTGTATCACTTCGGTGTTCTCCTATGGCTTATTTCCCTAGCTTCATGAGTGAATGTGGATTTCCAGGTCAGGCTCTTTATGGAAACAGTAGCTAACTGTAAAGTTTATGCTTGAAACTAAACAGTCCCAGAGTTAATGTGAAAAAGGTTTAAATTTAGGGCTCTGGTTATAGCCAGAGATTAGCCAAAAGTCTTCAGTGTGTTTGGTTTGGATTGCATGGTCAGGAAAAGGCACAGGTTTGTAAAGAATGTAGTTTTAGTGTTCCTGAGGATTCTTTTGGGAAATCAACCCCAAATTATTGGGAAGCCTGAAACTACATGACCAGAATATTGTACTTGGCTCCATCTGATATGTTAAGGAGGAGTTGGAGGGTAGACAATGAGTTGCTGACTACCTGTTCTTAAGAGCAGTTATTATGATTTACTAATAGCTTCAGACTGCTAAAGGCTCAACTTAATAAGTGCTCTACAAATAACTTACAAAAAGATTATTCTTAAACCAAGAAGTTTATGAAATAAGTACAAGACAAGAGCAGAAACGAGTGATGCTTTTTTCCTTCTTGTTTTCTTCTCAAGGCCAATTGTTTCCTCCTTTAACCATGGTGGGAATTAGGTGGTGATTGTCTGACCCTTTCCTTTCCACCTGCTATTTCCCTCTCTCATTCTGCCTTGCTTTGTTTCTTTCATTTAGTGTTTTCTGGCCTTTCCCATTTTAGATTTCATGTATGTTTACCTGTGTCCTTTTTTATGCAATGCCTAAGGGAGGATCAGCATTTTAATTTGGAGACTAATTATTAATCAACTCGGATGAGGTATTTACACATTGAAGAGAGGATGCAGTAGTGTTTTGTCTTGGTTGGGCTTGTCTCCTAGCCCTGCTTTTCCTCCTTTCTGTCCCAGAACATGCTACTTTAATCCTTGGTGGCTGGCAGGAGGGAGGATTGGTTTGGGGTTTGGCTCCTGGTTGGCCATTGGTGCTGTTCCCTTGTGCTCCCAGGCTTATTTCTCCATATGATTATAGCCCCACTGACCACATCACAATTGTTGGGGTTTTTTTTTTCTGATAGTGCTCTTGTGAGACAGGGAAGAATGATTTTTGTTTTCTGAGCAGGAGCCTGAACCAGCAAAATGCTCAAAGTCAGTGAGGGAAACTGGGGCAGAGCAGGAAATTCAGCCCCAATCTTTTGAGTCCAGTCTAGGATTCACTCTTGTTGTTTGTTTGTTGCTAATACAAACAAAAGCTGCACTTTTCAAGACTGATCTCCCTTTCTGGTTTGCCCAGTTCAAACTATGTGGGTTTATTTACTAAATAAGGATTGCAATCCATGCTGAGTTTGTTTGCAGTGGGGAAATTCAAGAATATTACTAAAGAACAACTAACATGCTACTTGAAAGTTTGTTTAGTACAGATAGCTACAAATCAGTGCATTAATTGTTCTCCTTGCTTAAAATATTTGTTTTAGACTGCGTGGAGATGCTATGCAGCAGAAAACCCAGACTCTTCCACGTGGAAAATCTACATTCGAAAACCCAGCAGGAATTACCACTTGATGTCACCCAGTCCCAAACCGAAGAAATCAGTCATGGTGCCAGTAACATTTCCTATGACAGTAAATTAAATATTTAAAATTAGATTGAGCTTATTTACTCTCTAGAGGCTACTTGTGTTTGTCTTACAGGTTCTTCCTTGGTTTCCATGTTTTGTTTTCATTTCAGGTTTGAGATTTTCAGTATACAAACATTTTAAACTATAATTTAATTGCTTGAGTTCCCAAGCTTGACTTTTTTAATGGATCTGTGGGTTTGGAAAAGAGCAGTATTGACCTAACTCAGGCATGTCAATCAGTAACTTAGTGTTGTTTGGAAAACTATAAGGGAAGGAAAAAAAGAAAATTACTATTTCCAAAATAGTAACCTTTAATTGCTTTGGGGTTTGTTTGGGGAGCTTTTTTTTTGAGGGGGGGCATGTTTGTTTTGGAGTTTTTGTTTGTTTTTATAAATCAAAACTGCTGCTTCTCTGAGCTATTGATTTTGTGGCTTTCTATGATTCTATGGTGAAGACATCTTGTGCCTACATATGGTAGTATTTTCATATCAACTGATTTCATAGGTTAAGAAATTTTTTGTTTAAAAACCAGCAACAAACCCCCTTTGTTGGAATCTTTAGATTATATAAAGCTTCATCCTCTCTATTGTAAGAGCACCACACTGTAGTCTCAAGCTCCAAGGAGAGGATGTTGTGCAAAAATATTCCCTAATATCCCAGGGCCATCTGAGCTCAGTGGCAATATATCCATTAGCTTGTTGCTGAGGAATGATTTATTGCACCCATAAAATGGTAAAGATATGCTACAACAGTTTGATTTACATAAACTGTCACAGAGCTTGCAGATTTGTTACTGCAGGCCAGGGGTTTGGTAATGGCAACGTGCAGAATTCTAGTGATTAGCCAGTTTTGATGGAATGAGGGGTGATCTTACTGGGAAACACCCAGTTATAGTGTCATGAACATGTAACTGGTCAGGGACTCTTTTGACTGGTTATAGCTCTTTGAGGACTGCATTATTATTGATGACATTACTGAAGAAGCAACTAAATGTGGCTTGGTTTGAGTAAATTAATATATGTCTATTTTTAGGTGAAGAAGAAGAAATTTAAGTTAGACAAGGACAATGGGCCTTCTTCTCCAGATAGGATGTTAACTGTCCCACACATCACTTATAACCACGTGACAGAGGACAGGAAATCTGACTTCAGTTTTGAACCATATGAAAATTCTGGTAAGAAAATCCATTATAAAATGCCAACAACTGTAAAGGCTTCTGCTAGTGATTTACACCCAGGTCCTCTTTAGTAGGAGAGAGGATGAGGAGAGAACAAGCTCTTGTCATTCTAAAGCAAGAATACTTTGCTTTATGATTTTGGTTTCTGTCTTGTCTGGATGCAATTCAACTATTCCTTTAATGAACGTGCTCCACTGCAGACAAACTGAGGGGATTTGTCATTTCTGCCTGCCAGAAGAGCTACTGTCCCCAATTCTGCAATTGATTGAAACTATAGGGATTAGCTGTCAGCTTTTCCACCTGAAATTCACCCAAGATGTGTTGCTGTTGTGCTTGTACCTCAACCAAAAAGGTTTGACAAGGCTTGGCTGCACTGAGCATGGTCTGCTATGTGAAACCATCATGTGCTCCTGCCATCTGCTCAGTGGGGCAGGCTCTGAATCAAACTTTGAAAGCAGAAGTACTTAAGATAAATGTGGATCCATCTGTATTAACTGTCACTGTACAAAATGGTGCAGTGTGGGGAAAAAGAAGAAAGGACTTTGATACCCACCTTATAATTAATGGCTTAGTTGTATTTGCTGTAGCTGTAATGAACTTCCAAACTAACTCTGGATTTACAAGGTGGCTTTTTTACAAATGTGCTTTTATTAGCAGTTTTTAATATGTATTGCTCAAATTTTGGCAGCAAGAAGGAGGTTTAATTTTTAAAGTGTGTTTTACTGATTATAGATACCTTAAGTACTTGTGTTTTTCCTCCTCAAAAATTTGGCTGACCTGATTAAGTTTAATGGCCTTTAAAATCCAACAGCAATGTGGGCTGGCACCAGGCATAGCTTAATTCAAGCAGAAAGTCACAACTTCCATGGGCTTTTCTGGTACACTCCTGTCTTGTCCTCTTCTGTCACATCCAGGCTTCTCCACCTTCTGGGCCTCTGCTAAGGAATGATTGGGATTTGCATCTGGTGGTAGGAATGACAAAGCTGTTAAAAGGTGGTCAAGTACTGAGTTTAGTCTGTCTCAGGTGTTGGGTAAAGACCTTTCTTCAAAACAATCCAACCAATGAACTGTACAAACACTTAAATTTGTGAAGTCCCACCTTTCATCACTGTGTTCCTAAGCTGATTGAAGGACAATATGATTTGGAGGCAGCTGAGTGCTGCCACTTCACAAATCATCTCTAAAGCTTTTACTAAAAAGATTTTCTCTCATTTCTTCTGACACTTCTCTTTTTTCTTTTTTATCTGTGTTCTGCTCTCTCTAAACTGTTACAAGTATACAGGACAAAAAGGAATGTTAAAATTGCTTGGTAAGTTGAGGAAAATAATTCTTTCTGTGGCATGCCTGCTTGTGACAATGTAATGTTTGCAGTGCTTTTCATGTGTGTCTAGTGTCTTGTAGTTCCTAAGAAATCTTTGGCAGCCAAGGAGATCTAGACAGACACAAATGTACATTCTCATGCTTGTAATTGCAATGGCACCCACAGTTCCACTGCAGAGAGAAAAGTGAGCACTCATATAAGCAGATTTTGGGTTTGTGACCTCTGGACGTCCATTTCAACCTAAAACATTTGATGATTCTGTGTTATATAACAAATAGAAGAATATAACCTACAAATAAAGTATAATTCAGCCTGTAGTTATCTGAGCACATAGGTGAGAATTAATTTCTAAACAAGTAGATTGGGATTTCCAGACCTGACCTCCAATATTGTGCATTCTGAAGTACCTGCATCTGTTCCTGTAAAAATGCTCTGCAGATATTTGTGAACAGATGGGGACCCATAAATTATTTAATTTATTTTACTGTTTGTCTGGATTCTATGATGGCTTAAGCAGCCCTGTAAGACTCTGATGTTTCTAATGTGCTTTCTTAGGCACCTTCTGAACAACTGAGTGTTCCCCAAAGGCTGCTAGATGTGGGCAGAAAACCTCTGTGGTTCAGTGAGTGCTGTGAGCCCCCTCTAAGTTGTCTGCTCTGCACCCACTAAAGACAACAGAGGCTTCTTTTCAGGGATTAAATGCGAGGATTCTTGGACTTGGATTAAATTTTCTGAAAATACAAGGTTCAGTTTCTCCTCTGAACCTATGTGAAATACAGGTGCAATTTCGGTGGTAAAATAGCAGAAAACAAACTGGATCTCCTTCGCTTGAGAAAACTGAAGCTGCCAAGTCAAAAGCTCAGAAACAAGAAATTAGGAAGTACAAGAGTAAAGGAGGCTCATTCAGCTTTAATTTGGTCCTCAGAAAGCCTCTAGCACATATCCATGTGCTGCTTTCTCATATTCAGTAAATTTTGATTCTTGCTTTGGGCTGCCCACTTATAGTCAAGTCTTCATGTTCCTGGATCTCCCATCTGACTTCCCTACTAGTATCCTTGTGCAACTAAAGATTTAACAATGAAACAGTTATTAAGAGGATAACAGTATACAAAAGAACTAAACGTAACATATGTTTTGCTGAGTGCCCTTCTCATCATTGTCTCTTCTTGCTTGCCTAAAACTTTTACCCAAGAAATTCAGCTTGAGGGAGTCACTTGACTTAAATGGTTGAAGTGGGCAGCTTCAAATGCTTTTTGTGGGATCATAGACTCATAGAATTGTTTAGGTTGGAAAAGACATTTAAGTTCACCAAGTCCAACCATTAACCCAGCACTGCCAGGTCACCACTATACCCTGTCCCTCAGCACCACATCTCCACAGATTTTAAATCCCTCCAGGGATGGGGATTCCATCACTGCCCTGGGCAGCCTGGGCCAGGGCTTGAAACCCTTCTGGGGAAGAAATTTTTCCTAATATCCAACCTAAACCTCCCCTGGCACAACTTGAGGGAGGAATATCTTGCAGCAGGTGACACTGCCATGAAGACCAGGCCTGAGGAGGCCGCAATGCCTGCCCTGGAGGTGATTTAATACTCTGCTAACACGCAGCACACACTAGAGGAGCTTCATACAAACTCCTTCTCACAGTATTTTTTGTTTTCAAAGATATCAGATACATCATAGTCTATTTGAGGTATGTCTGCATCTCCTCAGCTGCCTGTCTGGAGCTTTTTTCTTTGTTTTACTTGTTTTTCTCCCTCTCTCATATCTCTATTTCACATACATCTCTACTCTAACTCAGATTGTCAGCGCTCCTGGCCATCCTTTTCTGCAGACCAGCAGTCATCCAGTGCTCCTTCCTCTCCAGGTAAAGCTCATTTCATTGCTCCATCACCTTTATTCATTACTAAACCCTTGCAATGCTCTGTCTGGAGTTGCCTGCTGGGGCACAGAAAATTGTAGCACTGGTTTTTAAGGAAAGTGTAGGCACATCAGTAGAATTTTGAATTGGGAAATTTCTTCAGGTTGTAAAACCCAAATGGTTAAATAAAACATTTTTTAAAAAGATATTTTCTGCAGAACAGGGGTATTTTTGAAATGCATTAATTAAAACTCAGATTTGCTGTGAAAAAGGCTTTAAAGTGGTTTAAATTTTTTTGTCTGTGCTTGCAAAAGTGTAAAATATTTTCTCTCTTACTAGCCAAATACTCCACTACCCAAAAAGCAGCTGCATACATGTCTTAGGGTATACAAAATTGTGGTGTTGGTAGTAGAGAAAACCCATCAGTAATTTCATGTTATTGTGTTTATAGTCCTCAACTGAAAGTTCATAGAACCACAGACTGGTTTGTGTTGGAAGGGACCTTTAAAAGTCAACTAGTGCAACCCCCCTGCAGTAAGCAGGGACATCTGCAACGAGAACAAGTTGCTCAGAGCCCCATCTGACCTCACCTGGAAAGGTTCCAGAAAGCTCACAAGTTCTGTTTCAAAGCAGGAGTTCTGATATTGTGGGGAGTGTATTTTCTGTGAGCTGTGCTTGGCTCACCATTAGCACTTGGATAGTCATACCTGTTACCATAGTTGCTGCTCCTCATCAAAAATAGAGAAAATAAAGCTTGGGGACCCCTGAATAGCAGTAAACATCCCTTGCTACACCTGTTTCCTGTTTCTTTTCACTCATTATTATCCATTGAAAATCAGTTTCTAAAGCTTTCTTTCCATTTTCCTTTAGCCTACTTATTTAGAAATGCAGTACCTTTGTTTACACACTTTTTTTTTTAACACTGCTTTGTGAGGAAGACTCTTCTGAAGTCAAATGGCTAAGAATTTATTTTTAAAAATAAAAAAGTATGTGGTGCTCAGCTTGAGCCTTGCTTCAGGGCACGTTGTGGCAGGAAAGCTCTTGTTCATGCTGTGTTCTTTTCTGGGTCCCTCCTCTCTGTGTGAGCAGGTTACACAGCAGAGTTCTGGAGAGGTTCCTCCTCCATGCTGGAAGCAGGAGTTAAGAAAGAGAACACATTTAATATTGAGAGTGTAACGAGCTGCACTGGCCACCAGAACACACTGAGCTTGGCCATGAGCTTTTAGAAAATAGGGAGGGAGATATGGTATTTGCCCCGTGCCAGCAGCATTTCATGTCTGTGTTCTCAGATAACAGCACTTTCAAACAGGCCGAGGCACAATCTTACTTCTTGTTCCTTTTTCTTTGTGCCACTCCTTCCTTCCCCTCCCATGAAACTGGAAAGCAAGAATTGGGAATGGTCCCAGAACAGCTGTTTCTGCAAATCCACCTGCTAACTGCTCGTGAGAGATCCAAGTATAGTGGCTGTTCAGCAAACACTTGACACGGGTTTAGATTCAGCAGTTTTATCCCTTGTCATTAGGAAAACTAAAAGGCTGTGAGTCCTCTCTTGCTAGAAACAGGGAAAGTTTCATTCTTTATTTGTAGAAATGGGTTCAAACTGGAAGAGGGTAGACTTAGATTAGAAATTAGGTATTGCACTCATACTGATGCTGTGGAGTGGTGGTCCATGCTATGAGTATTGTACAGTAAGTTTTATAACTACCTATGATATAGATGCTCTATATTTTAGTGCATGAGGTGTATGAACAAAAAAGAAAAAAAAAGATTAGCTTTAAGTCCTCAGTAGAAGTTGAAATTCTTTGAGTAAATGAAGATTTAAAGTTTTACTTTTCATGAACTCTGTGGTACATGCAATTTTTTGGTAGTAACTTGTTTTCAACGTTCTGTTAAAATGTAGAGTATTTCAGAGACCCACACGTGTGGCAGACCTTTCCTGACCAAGCAGGATGCTGGTGCTTTAACTGTTATCTGCATGTTTCCTCCCAGTGAAGAAAAACCCAGCTTTTTTAGACGTGACCACGGGGCCCATCATCAGGACCAACAGCTTTGCCGATGAGCTTGACCTGGAGGGTGAGACGCTGCTGACCCCCATAACTCACATCTCACAGTAAGTCAAGGCTGTTGAACGGTGCATTAGTTGACTTAGGCAAGAGAAGCCATTTCAGGTGGGAGGAGCTGAAGTGTGGAGCTGATAGGGCTATCTCAGAGATTTGCCTCAAACCCTTTTCACCTTGAAGCTGGTGTGTGCTGCTCTGAGTGCCAGTAAATCTTCCTGGTGACCCAAAGAAAAGTTCACTGGGCTGTGAAACAAGGCTCTAGTTTTGAGCTAATGTTTCTGGGCAGCTGGTGGTTGATAGCCTCAAGATTTTCAGATGGAGAAAGTGTGTGGGAGTACTTGCCTGTTGAGAATTATGTTATTCCCTCCACCATTTTCCAGTGAAATAGTGCAAATTTCTCAACAGCCCTTACGTGAAATACCAGCCTTTCCATTTCAGCAGCACCTGCTCTAATGGCCAAATCATGATCTGCCTTGGAAGAAAAGATCTGATTTGATCTTTATTACTGTTTTGTGGTATATAAAAATGATATGAAATAGGCCTATATTTATTGTTGTGGGTTTTTCCTTTTAAAAGAAGATTTTCCACATCTTTAATGCTGATAAGTTATCTCTGGGTTCTCAGATTATTCTAAAAAATTGAGAATTGCAACAGAGTTTTATTCAAATGCCTTTAAAAAAACCTTCTTCTATCATTGTTTAATTCAAACTCCTGACAAATATGTATTATTTACTGTGAAAATTCTTGGCATACCTGTATTTCTGAGGTACAAAACATGCAGCAATGCCTGCTGCCAATTTTCAGACCTCCTTCCTATACAGTATAAATAGCAGAGAAGCACAAATGTGCTTTATAAAAAGCTTTATAAAAAGACTTTAAAAGGGCATTTTTAAAAAATGTAGGTTTGAGGGGAGTCTTCCAAAGGACTTGTATTTTCAGCAGAATCACCTAAATGTACATGGGTTTGTAGCAGAGGATTTAGGAGACTTGTATTCTGGAAGATTTCTTAGTGGTACAAGCAGGAGGAGGAAGTAATAAATTTCCCCAAGCCTTAGACGACAACAGCAGCAGCAAAACCAGATCTAGAAGTTTCCTTTAGGTTGCTTTTTTAAAAATTAAATTAACCACAGCATTGCAGCTTTTCTTTAAGAGAAATAAGCTTTGGTGCTGAGCATTTTCATTATTCTTTTTTGGATTTGGGAATGATTTAGTTGTTTTATAGATTCAGTCCAACTTGTGTAGCAGCTGAGATTTTTTTTTTGGAGAGGTCTTGTGGGAGACCTTAAGATATAAGTAATATGTATCAGATGAAGAACTGTACCAAATTAACACCCTGGTCTTTTAGTAACTTATATATTTCTCTTTTCCTGCCTTATTTTGTGGTTATAAGTTTTGTTGAAAACTCCCAAGAATTGCTGTAGGTCATGAGGGATGGGATGGTACAAAACATGTCCCCATATATGACTTGAATTGAGTCTTTGCTAGGGTGGAAGAAAATGAAAGTCATTGTCATTTCTTTTAATACTTTGGATTTAGATTCAAAACTGAATAAAATATTAACTGAAATGTGTCTCTGTGAAGCATGGAAGCCTGAGAACTGCTCACTTAGAAGTGTATTTACATTGTAAGCAGTTTATTACAATGCCAGATCAGGCTGTATCTAGAGGGTTTAGCAATAAATTAGTGAGAACCCTGTGCTTTGTAGCATCCGTTGGAATATTGGCATTCAGATATTGCCAAACCTGTTGAAATGAAAAATATTTGAATGCTTGCTGTAGGGTTGGGTTGTTTATTCTGCCTGAACTGAGGCTGTTGAAAGGCAGGGTGCTGTGCTGCAGCTCACAGGGTGCCCACAGGGCTGGGTGCTGGAGACCAGCCCATTTACATGAATTATTTCAACAAATTCTTCTTTTTCATTCTTCATTTCAGAGTCCTAGGGAGCAAATATTTATGACCTGATTACACATGTTAGCAGGATCTGCGTGTTAGACATGGGGGCATAGAATTAAGGATCAAATTTAGGCTTGTGCAATAGATGTATCTCCATGTGCAAAGCCACGTCCTGATTTTCTGTGTCGTCACTCATCTCAGGTCCGTGTCTGTCAGTGTTTTTATTTCCAACTTGAAAGTTCTGCTGTGCCTGAGAGAATCTGGGATGAATTCTTTTGTTGTGATGTCCCCAGTTTTGAAGGATTTTATTTCCTTGCAGCAATCATACCCACAGTATGATCACTCTGGATTTGTTGGTGAGGAAATAAGCAACCGCATGCAAGTGTGAACTCAAGTACTTAACAAAAATACAGCTTCAGCTATGAAAACAAATTAGTACAGAAAAGTCAAATCAAGCACCAGTATCTCTAGTTTCAGATCTTAAAAGCAATTCATGCTCCACCAGAGGAACAGAAGCATGAAGACAGTTTCAGAAGTGGAAACTTAATATAAAACATTTGATCTAAGGATGCCTGGATTTGGCATTCATAGAACTGTTTCCTGGTCAATTATACATTTATTGCAGCATATGAATTAGCTTCTCCATAAATCACAGAAAGGTGACTCCAGAATAAACGTAAAAGTTTGAAAGTCATAAATACGTGAGTAAATATTACACAATTAATTGGAGACATGCAACTGGAAAGTGACTTAGAATGAACGGTATGACAAATATTTCCTGTTGACAGGTAGTGTAAACCTGGCAAGAGTGTGGGGTAGCTCCTGACAGGCAAACACTTGGCATCCTTGTGGCTTAAAAAAAGAATGAGGCTCAGTTTGTTTCCTCACTTGCATTAGGTCATGGAAAGAAAATGCTGTTTTCAGCCCTTATGGCAAAGGGCTGTGGGCTTCTGGGCTTAAAGTCCCCTGTAAATTGAATTTCAGTGCCCTGCTTGTTTATGCAAAAATTGCTCTCTTTTTGTAAACGTAGGTGCATGTTCTCACTGAATTTAATAGGACTGGGTGTGCGTCTAAGAACAAAAATGCAGTTGTGGATTTTTCTTCAGGACATAGTGCATTTTAAATTAAAAAAAAATAATAATTGAAAATGCGCCCTATTTCTGTGGAATTAGAGATGGGAGATCTTTCACGTGGAAAGATGACTGTACCAGTTAATCATTGGTCACTACCACTTTGAGGAGACCAAAATAATAACAGAAGCACTTTGAGACCTGATGTTCAAACAGGAAAGTGATTAAAATGTGATAGAGAAACCAGATTTGGAAATACAGAATGAGATAGTTGTGCATGAAAGAGTCCCTGCACTTCTCCTTGTTCCTGAGAAGTCTCCCCAGGGGTTGTTTAATGATTGCTGGGCCCTGTTCTGGTGTAAAAGTGAAATAGGGAACCAGCCTGTGGCAACACCACCCCTCTCCTTGGGACTTCTCCCTCTTCTGCTGCTCTTTAATCCCTGCCTTCCGCATTGTCTCCTGGTCTCTGTTTCACTTCAGTGGCTCTTTTGTTCTTATTTGCATTTTAAAGCAGTGGAAAATCGATGCTGCCTGAGCCTCAGCTACCAAGAGGTGCTTTCCCTGTGCTTGTGTAATTGTTTAATCTCAGTACCTTTACATTTGGCAGTAGAAGAAGTAATAAAAGAAATGAACCAAACTTCTGACTGTACAAATGGGAGCAAGAGGAGGAAGTGGGTGGAATTGAGCTGAAAAGGGGAGAACAGAATGAAGAACTCTATATAAATATTTCTCATCTCTTTACAGAAGTTTAAAGGGAGCTCCTCATTCTCCGTGAATCTTTCAGAAGTGTTACTGAGTCAAAAATAAGCTCCTGTCTGTTGTTTCTGTAGGTTCCCATTCTCAGGGTTCAGCAGCTCTATAGAAGGTGGTTTGTTTTATCAGCTCTGATGTATAAATGTTTGGTATTTCTTTCTGCTGCTTAATAAGAATAACATCACAGGGAAATACTATTTCTGAACATATTATAGATTTACTGCAGAAATCAAAACATAAATCAAAGATCATTTCTGGATACCCTATTTCAAGTCTTTATATGTAGAAAAATAGCTCAATTTTTCACAAAGTTTAAGAATCTGGGGAAACCCCTTGAACAACTCAGACCTGGTTCTGTCACCTTGAGTATCATCCCAAATAAGCACTTGCTGCTGTAAGACTGTGTAAACCAATAGACTCTTGGCAAAATTCTTGCAAATTGTGAGTATGGTATTGCTTCATATACAGCTTTCTATTTTGAAAGAATTACTGTGGATCCAGCTGGCTCCAGGGAATGTATTTCTTACTGAAAGCAGTTGCTAGCATTTGTGATCTTTTTATTTTCTATACGATCAAAGTAACAATTCCTGATGTTCTAATGACTCTTTCCCACATTTTTCATGTACTTTTTTATTAGGGAGATGAAAATACATGTCATTAGTCAAGGATTGGTTTTTTATCATATATATATAAATAGTTTTTCAGTGGAGGCTTTCTTGCAATGGCAAAGTGCTGTGATCTTAGGTGGAATACAGTAGGCCTACACTAAAATAAAAACAAAAACCACTTTTTGTTGTTAAGTGTCTGTGTCTTGATATCAGGTTTAGCTTCTCTACTATCTCAGTCAGAGTCTCAGGTGTGGTCAAGAGAAGAATTTTATTAGGAGTAAATGGGAGAATCCAACGGTGGAGGTGTTTTAAAAAATAAACCCTTCTTTGTTAAGATGGAACAATTAGGCAAACAAATTTAGTGCTTCTACTAATTTTCAGATTAAGAGGGAATGATAACAGTTGGACCTTTCTGGATGATTGAAATGAATGCTTTTGAACACTTGGAAATACAATTGAAATAATGGAAATAAAGTGTACTGGTGAACTCCGAGTGCAGTGTCCATGGTGCTGCAGGCACTGCTGGAGTTTTTGTGGAAATATTTTCATTCCTTTTTCTTTAAGAATTTTATTTACTGTTCTATGTTTTAATTACCAGCATATAATCTGCTGGCACGAGATAGGACCACATTGCCCAGAACAAACAGTGCTGAATGGGTTTTATAACTGTCTCTTTTCTGCTGGATTATCAGCGAGTGGAGCCCCTATTTGCTTTGATTTGCTAGCTCATATTGTAAAAGATTCCTGCTTTTATCTCCCTCTTCTCTACCAAAATGACCCTCTGAAGCCTGAGCAAATATTTCTTTTTCACTCTGGAGTGGCCAGATGCAACGGGCGGCTTCTGCTCTCGCAGGGATTCTCTCTGAAATGCTGCTGACAATATTTAAACTGGGAGGGTTTGCATGGGGTCCTTTTTATCATTAATGACAGAAGAATAGTGGTGATACAACTGTGTGTGAGGACACGCTTGAGTTAAGAGCAGAGCTTAATGTTCAAACATCACTGCTTGCTGTTATGTGCTGTTATTACAGCACTTCACTTGCAGCAGGAAAGTCTTCAGTACTTGCAGTGCTCTGGGCAGGATCCCTTCTTCATTCCTAGGTTTCTGCATGTTGTCAACCCCTCTTAGGAATTCTGCTAATGATCTCTGCTGATTTAATGGTTTGCTAAAAAGGGGAGGACTGTTTCCCTGAGTTATTCCCTTTGGTATGGAAAAAGTGTCGTTATATCCTGTGCTTTCATTATAAATTGACCATAAACTTGGCCATAGAAATCAACCCTAGAACTCTGGTCATGTCAGGAATCTGATTTTTCTCATCTGCTCAGCAGCTTTGAGCCACTTGAGGATGTGAAGTATCCCTAAGGATTGCTGGTTCAACAAGCAGTCGGGAGAGTTCCTGTTTCAGAAGGAAACTCCAGAATGGTGGTAAATGAGACACTCAAATGATTTCAGTGTCATCATCCCATTCTGGTTTCTCACTGCAGGTTACACAGGAGGGGGAAAGAGCTATGGGAATCCAGTCCTAAATATGGCTAATCCCTTCAGTAAGCAGTGATCAATGCAGAATAGTTATCAAAAAGGACTCAAGTTAAGAAATTATTCGTTTGTGAGGTAGTCCCAAGTTTAGGTGGCTGCAAAGCTTGTCTGCAGCTCACAAGCTCAGTGGTTGTGGTAGAGCAGGACATTAGTGAATGTGTCTCTTAAATGTGAAAGGCAAATGGGTGTTTTGGTATGTTTGTCATACTTTATAAGAAGTTTATTTCAGGTTTATTGATACCAGCTGGAAGCCCTGCCAAAATAGCTCTGCTATTCCCCCTGTAGCCATGAGCTCGTGGTACCAGTGTGGTGGATTTTCTGTGCAGCTTCCCTGATTCCATGTCACTGTAAAATCTTTCCTATACCTGAGAGTACTGGAGCCACTGCTGTGCCAGGGCAGATGTGACACCTTATGGCCTTGCATTATTTATTCTGTCATCCTGCACCTACATTGGAAGGTCTTTGAGTTGGGAGCAACTGTTGTTCTGTATTTAGATAATATTGAACAGGTGGGATTCCAGGACATGAACTGTTGCTGTGTTGTGCATCTGATATCTGCTACAGAACTGGCTGAAGTTGACTGATTGTGTCTTCCATGATACAGGCAATTATTGATAATCTTTGTTTTTATAGATGGATTACCTGAGATGTGCTGAACACTTGGGCAGATCTTCGTGGTGTCTTATTTCACCCTCACCACTGAGCTGCTTCCGACAGCGCACTGAGTGATGTGGCCAACATCTGTCCCGTGGGCTTACCCAGCCCTTTTATCTTGAGGGAGAAGTTCTTGTGTGCTGTGGTGGGTGGTTGCTTTTTTCATAGATTAGATAGAGTGTGTAGTTTACATCTATAGATCTGAAGACCAGGAGGGATAATTAGATGGTCTCCTTTGATCTTGTGAAAGACAAGCGGTAGCGCTCTGTCGAGTTGAAGGCAGTGTTGCTGGGTTATGTTCTTAATATGAGCAAAAACACAATGAAAGGATTGTATTGCACAAGCTTAGAGGGTGGAAAATTCAGGCAGAAACCTAGAGCTTGCAAATTCATCTCTCCTTTTATTTTATTTTACCTCTCTCTCTATTTATTTATCGGAGAGGGAAGTGCTGTCATACACTGGTGCTGCTATTTGCCAGAAGTTAGTGCTGGACAAATGTTCTGTGTTAGAAGAAATTACAAACCTTTATGAAATAATATTCTCATGATCTTTTCTGCCTTACTACAAATTGTCATTGATGTATTCAAGTACAGCATAAAATTACTATTTGGCTAGTTTGTGTCGCTGACGTAGTATAAAAGTGATGTGTTGACTTTTCCTTGTGTACAAAGGGTCTAGGCAGAAGCTCAGATAGCTCAGCCATTCCTTTTGTGTCGCAGATGAACCATGCATTCCTTGGTCTCCAAGAGCTGGTTTACATCTTGATTGATGTTCAGTAATTAAAGCAGACTCCAGCTGCTTAGTGATTCAGAAGTACAGGGCTCCTATGCTGTAAAAACAACAAGCAACTCCCCACTTACTAACTTTTACCATTGTTTGCTTTGGGCACCATGCAGAATAATAACTGCAAAACCTTTTTTTTTTTCGAGGGGTGAGACAATAAAAATGTCCCACTTTTCACAATGCTAGATAAAAGTTAAATTTATGATTATGTTGAGGTAACTCCAGAATTAAAATTCAAAGCATAAATATACATTTTCTTTGTTATGAGGATAGAGGATGGTTTTACTGCTTGTTTGGATGTGGCAGATACACCAAAACAAGGTAAAAACTTGAGTTGTTTATAACGTGCATGCATCTTTTGTTGGGAGTTATTTTATCCAAAAAACAGGATAGAAATTTTGATTAATGGTTTATTAATTATATGACAAATAAGTTTTCTACTATTGTGGTAAAACAATACTCATTATACTTTTAAATAGCGGTTAGAATCACACACTTCAAAATCTGTGGGCAGCAATATGCCCACACATGCTGCATATACTGTCTGTGTAACAAACATACAAGCACTCCTGTATCTTAGCATGGTATTGAGGAAAATTATGGATTAATAGACTCTGTTATGGGCTGTTCTGAGGTAGTCATCTGTTTGTGGAAAAAAAATCACGCTCTGATATCGAGAAATTCTGGTTCATCAGCACAAATATTAATTACACCTTTTCTTCTTAAAGGTTGTACTTGATGATCCTAGAGCTCTTTTCCAACCTAAATGATTCTATGATTCTCTTTCCACCTTATGCTCTTAGCTGTTTTTCAAACTGTGCAGCATTTAATGGTTCTTGTTGTTACCTATTCCAGAGAATAAGTAATGCAGGTAAAATAGGAGGCCAAGAACATAATCAAACAGACATCACAGCTAGAACATGGGTGAAGATTTATAATAAGCACATTAAAAAGTTGAAATGCCCATCATTATTCTTCTTGTCATAAAGACCTATTGCCTCACAATGTTTCGGCTCTGTGAGCAATGTCTTAATTTAGAAGGCAAGGTAAAGATTTGCCCGTGTGCCTTGCCCTCTGCTTGCTGGTGTCTATGCTGTGTACAAGAAATACTCCACAAGAAGAAGCTGTGTTTGAGTCCTAAAATGGCTGCTGGGATAATAAATAATGGTGGGATGCAACCACAGGGCATTTGTTCTTGGGTGAATTTTGTAAGTGTTCTCAGTCCATCTGCTTTTTATTTTAGAAACCTAATCCAGTCCTGTCTATATACAATTTTCAGATACTAATTTGGAATGCATTCTTGCCCACACCCTTTGTTATACTCTTGAATCTTGATCATTTATATTTTGAATTGTTGGGGTTTTTTTAAAAAAGAAGTCTATTTGCAGTCTTCCTTTTTTTTGTTGGGTTTTTTGTTTCTTTTCTTTTTTTTTTTGTAGGCCACCCACATGAGGGCACCTGCCAGGGCTTCAGGGGTACTTCCTTTACTCTGTGGGACTCTGAGGTTTTCTGTGTGTGCTTGTGTCTCATCCATTCATCATTATTACATCTTAATGTAGGTCTCAGGTTTGCTAAATTATGGTAAATCACTTCCATATTGAAACACATGAATAATTTTAAATCACTGTGTGCTGCAAACAGCAGGATCAGATTATTAGAGCTCTTAATTGTTTCTGTCTTTTTGTCTGGAGGCTTTTGGTCTTTTTACTGTAAATTATGACCTGGCAAATAATGTGTCCTACAGACCTCGCAGCATTACCACCAATGGTGTGTTCCAGACATGGTCATCTAGGAACTCTGTTTTTCTGAGGAAAATACAGTTTAAAGGTACATGCTTCTCAAAAAGCAGCTCAATATAAATCATACCTAATGGAGCTGTGGGTGGTATTGTTTCCTGATTCCCTGAGAGAAGAAAGAATTACAAGAGATATTTGGATGGCAGCAGTCTGTCATTTCTTATTGACTTTTTATGCATGCAAGGTGTTAGAAAGAACTGTGGGAGAAAAAAAGAGAAAGGATAAAAAACCCCCAAGAGTCTGAAGTCTGGGAATATTCACATCTGAATCATAAGCCTTTGCTTATGATTAACTGATTAATGAGTTGCTCTCTGATTAAGCAGGGCAGTTGTGCAGGATGCAGAACATCTAGAAGATGCGGTAGAGAAATGAGACTAAGAGTTGGATGGGGTTGCACGGGATGGAGAGACATTCAAAGTCTGTGTGGCAGCAGGGACAGATCTAGCCCAGAGACTGAAAAAAGAGAGAGTTTTGACAGTAGGAAAGCAAAATGAGCTGGAAAGCTCTACCTTAATTACTGGCTTAGCCTTGTCCCATCTGTACTTCCCCTGATAAGCTCATTGAAAGGCTAGAGCATTGCAAATGCCTAAATGAGGGCTGGAGAGGAAGGGGACAAGTCTTGGAGATGCTGTGGTGAAGCAGATGGGTTGTGGGAGAAGGAGAGAAGAGGAAAGAAATTGATTGAAGGATGCAAGCTTCAGTGAGCAGGAAGGATGGTCATATCAGCAGAGGCAGGAGGAGGAAATTAGCTGAGGATATGGGAGAAAAGTTGGCTGATGTTGGTGATACCGTGGGACGCATTTATGCTCGGAATGTGATGTCTTTAATTGTATTGGCATTGGTGTCTTTCAGAGATTCAGGTTACTAAAGTTGGCTTGAAGGCTTCATATTTTTTAGATACTAAATTCGTGATGCTGCATTCTAGACACCCTGGTGCTTGGTATTCCTCCAGGAACCATGTGGATGTGGCTGTTTGTTAAGAAGCAGCAACTTCCAGGAAATTAATTTTGTCATTTTTCCTCCTGTATCCCTATCCAAAAACTTCCAGTTTCCTGCCATGGAACTGCAAGATCTGCTGTGGACAATACTGATCTTTTAGAATATGCTGCTTGTTTCCATCCGTTCAGCTCCATTCTTACCTGCTTAGTTTCAGTTCTTCACTTTTTCCCCTCAGTGTTTTCCTTTTCCAAGGTTCAGTGGAGCACCTTGGTGCAATTGTCCCTGCACTAGTGCTTTGTCCTGCCTCCAGGCTTCTATGTAGAGAAGACACTGGAGTTCTTCAGGTAGGAAATTGTTTCTTCCTTTGTTTCTTTCCTACTGTCACTCCTGATGTGCTCACACAGGGCAAATGTCAGTGGGACAGAGATGCTGCTTCCTTAGAAGATCAGGAGGGAGTCCTTGATGGTTCCACAAACCTTAGAGAGCACCAAGGGGAAACAGAAGGGAGGAATCATGAGGTGAAGTCAGTGCTGAAGGCCAAAGGGCAAGCAGTCTGCTAGTTTGGGTAACAACTCCTGGAACAGTGCTTTTTGGTGTAGCTTTGCCAGAGACCGATAGGTGGGAGAAATGGGCAAAAATGAGGCATTTTCTGTGGCTGTATTGTGGCCTGGGTTTTGAGGGGGAAAATTTCTAGTTCAGTCTTCTGACTTACTTTTTAAGATACTTTTCAAAGATTGTCTTCCTTGGCCAGGGGACCTCTCTTATTTGTTTATTCATTTTTTAAATGTACATTCTCTTTACCCTAGTCATAAAGAAAGGCCCCCAATTCTTCCCTTGGTTCTTCATGGCAAACATCTAACCTAGCTCTCTCTATCTGCCAGTGTCATTGACAGACTCTCACTGACATTCACCCTCTTGGCTTTAAAAAAAAAAAAAAAGGCATAAAAAGCTGTGCCTGGTTCCCTAATAGCAGTGCTCTCCTGGCTGGCCCGAGTCCAGAGCCTTGGTTAGCAGGTGCCACACAGATACTGATACCTGCATAAACTCCACACACCTCTCTTGGCCCCTTGTGCTGGAGGACTGATCCTAACACTTTGTAACACATTGGAAATACTTTCTGAGTTTCCAAACACAGGGTGTGTTAATGCACGTAAATTATGCACGGGATCAAAATCTCCTTAAAAAAATATTACAGCCTTTATGAATCTCTCACAACTTGCAGACTGAATGTGTTATACAAAAAACCCCCCCTTTGCTTAAGCAAATAATTTTAAATATAAATGTATATCTGTCTCTGTGCCCTCTTGGACCTCAGATGCCCTTTGTGAATTTTCCTCCTGTAGTAGAGGATGTTGCACATGTTGATTTAGGATTGTACCATTTTGGAAATGTGTGTTACTGTTTTCCATGTTGCTTTCTGTCACACATACCTTACATTTTGTTTTGCCATAGTTTCAAGAACTGCAAAGCTCTGGTTTCATACTTAAAAAACTAGTTTAGTTGTTTTTTTCTCCTATATTATGGAAGAAGTTAGAGAAGTTCTGAGGAATCCTCTGCTAAAGGAGGAGGATCTAGTTTGACACAAGGGGGCAGTCACGTTATATATGAAATTATGCCTACTTTGGAGTTACTCAACCATGGGTTAATAGTCAACTGGATGACAACATCGGTGTTGTAGGGTGGCATCAGTGCAGCCTCACACTTCAGCAGGATTCACTGGTGCTCCAAGTAGAATTTGATTGCCAAAATTTTAGGAAAGATTTATTTGTAATTTTTGTTTTCTTAAGAAAAAAAAAAAGACAGTCCCTGTGTATATGATAAACTGCTTTGTTCTTAAAAGTTAAACATATATATATCTTGGTATGTATGTCTGTGATAGTGTGTTAGATGAGATGACTGCAGAACTTTTGACACTTGTCACCTACTTGTCACTCAAGTGTTAATGTCACCTCAGGGCTGGAGAATAAGAGGAAATCTAAACATATCTTTAAAACACTCCATACAAAGGATTTTAGTTGGAAAGTGGATGTTGTTTAGAGGTTGTTGATTCTTTCAGAGGTATTGAGTAGGAGTTCTCTTCAAACTTGTTTTGGATAGGAGGTAGGAGAGCGCTGGAGAAGCCTCATCTCCCTCATTCACACTCCTGGAAGGGCCAGTTAGGTGATGTTCAGCCCAATTATGGAGGACTCAGTCCAATTACTGTGTTCAGTTCTTGTTGGGAAGCATGAATATTAACAAGTTGGAAGATAATGATAGTGTTTTACCTAGGTTGTGGTCCTCTTCTGGTTTGTTTGAAAGATCCAGCTACTCTCAAGGTGAAAGTGAGTAGGTCTCAGAGGAGAATGCAGGGAGGCAAAATTCTTGGCAGCTTAGCATGATATCTGAGTTTGGAACTTCTTTCCTATTAAGAGAGATCACATAATTAAAATCTGATGGACCTGATCATTAGCTGCTTTAGTTTTCTGCTGCTGAACAAGGCTACCTAGAGCCTTCTGTCACTTTAGCATGTTAGAAACCTCCCTGGTTTTCTGAAAGGAGGAAAAACCCTTGAAAGATGAATGAGACAGTTATAAATAGTACTGGAACCACTGAGCCTTCAATGAGACATAAACAGGGTGTGACTCAGATGGGTGATAATCCTAAAGTTTATGTTGCCATCTCCTAGTGTGTCTCACTTGAGGTCATTATAGTAGAATGTGGGCTTTTGCTTGGGAAGTTGCTTTTGTTTTAATGGTTTCTTTACTATGGCTGACAGCATTTTCTTTATATATTTTCTGCTGAGTATTGGTTGTATCATGTATGGCATACTTTGCTGTCATGAGAGGAAAAAAAGATTCAGATGATTTCATAGAATCATAGACTCATTCTGGTTGGAAGAGACCTTCAAGATCGTCAAGTCCAACCATTAATCCAGCACTGCCAAGTCACCACCAGACCATGTCCCTCAGCACCACATCTACACAGCTTTTAAATCCCTCCAGGGATGGGGACCCCACCACTGCCCTGGGCAGCCTGGGCCAGGGTTTGACAACACTTTAGTGGAATAAATATTTTCTAATGTCCAACCTAAACCTCCCATGATGTAACTTGAGGCTGTTTTCTCTTGTCCTATTGCATGCCACATGGGAGAATAGACTAATCCTCACTGTGGGGTCTCCTTCATGAGTTCCCTTATTTTAACCTCCTTAGCCAGGTAAGATTAACAAGGAAAAAAATTACACAGATGTGCATGGACTGCTGCATAAATCATTTTTTTTTTTTTTTTTTTTTTTTGGCAAGAATGCAAGGCCAATGTGATTGTGTTGCCTGCATGTCACCAGTCACCAATACCCAGATTGCTTTTGAACATTTATCTGGTCTTACCTTAATTTCATAAGAGTTAAGTCTAAATGATGCTCAGTTTCATTCAATAAGCAGTTGTGTAGGAGAGGAGGAAGAGGGAAAGCTCACAGGTGGTTCCTCTGCTGAAGGGATGGGTTTTGTTCTGCAGTCAGTCATACTGTTAGACGAGGCATAATCCACTCAGGAAGCCACAAGAAACCAGGTTTTGTAAATTCTCCTGTCCATACAACTATTTCTTCTATTAGAGAGAGGATAAGATGATATCCAAGCTTGGAAGTTGGGAAATGCCTCTGATTTAACAAAGTGAAGCCCTACAAGGAGTGAGGTTGGAACTAGATGACCTTTAAGGTCCATTCCAACCCAAACCATTCTGTGATTGTACATCAAGTATCTGTTGGGGAAGATTGCAGCAATGGGCTGTTTTCTCAACTAAGTTTACACTTCTTGTAGTGAGCCAGTATCTTTACAGCTGTTAGATGGTTGACACCTAGGAACAAATCCTGTCCTCCCCATAATTTATATGTTCTCCTTGACAAGTAGGTTTGGATTGATTTCATACGACACTTTGATGGATGTTTCAATTCAGGGAATGAGTATTTTGCTCTCACTCAAGGCCTAACTAGTGAGATTGCACTAACCTTTAACTAGGTATTTTCACTTCCAGCATCTATCTGCTCCCAGTGGGAAATTGTGTATATTCTACTCGAGGTTGCAGAGGGAAAAATAGATGTAACAGCTTTGTTTGGGACAGGTGGGGAGAAAGATACTGCAGTGGTTCCTTGGCAATGTAAGTCCCACAGGATCAAAGTAATTAATTTTTCTGACAGCAGTGTGTTTTACTTATCTTCATGAAAGGACAAAAAAAGCGAGACGTCAGTGCCAAAAATAACCATATTCTCTGATAGGCCTTGAAGAATTGTCATTTTTCTTGAAATTACATTTCATGAGGATGTGTAGGAGTCCATCATTGTCTTTTCTTCAATTCTTGTTCCCGTAAGCTGTTGCATCTTTAACCCTTTTTTGATGCACTCATGAGAGGGAAAGTGCTGCTGCATCATGGGCAGGGAAGTAGGCTAGAGAGTGTGCTAATTAGCCTTGTCTAATTAAAAGTAGGTGAATAGGTTCTTATTGGCCTCCCTTTAAGATTGTTAAGGTACATTTCTTTTTTATCAAATGGTAATAAAGTTAAAGGTTTGTTCATCAGCTTGTCATGGGAGTTGGCAAATCAATGGATGAATCGGTGGCTGGATTCCTTTGTCCTCGTGTCCCTTCTTTTCACTGGAGCAGCAAAGTGTATAATTTCATAATCTGTCCTGTGGATTTAAATGATTAAAAAACCCCAGCTTTTTCTCTTGTAAATCTTTGCCATGGGATAAAAGTTGTCAATATCTGAAGGGTGAAATTCAGAGTGCTACCATGTATGTATCTATGTTTTCGGAAGTTGGGGTTTAACTCTGGGCAGAGGCTCATTTATAATCCCCCTTGGACAATGCGTTTGTTCTCCTCGACAGTTGAATAAGGGGAAAAGACATGTTGAAAAATGTGTTCCTGTCCTCTCTTTCTGTGTGCTTTTCTCTACATCTGTGCTTAGCAGAATCCCTCAGGGTATCCTGGATTGTATTTACCAGGAAGAAAGAATACCTGACTAGACTAGCATTGCTCCTCGTGATTATGGTGTCATCAATTAACTTCTATGACTCAGAAGTGAAGCTTGCCAGTCATTTTAAAGCTTTGGATAATGAAACTCAGGAAGTTTGTTCCTACGGCGAATTTCTTCAACCTTTGTTTCAAATAATATAAAATAACTTCCTTTAATTGTGGAAATAGACTGTTGGCAAAAGACAAGCAAAGTATAACCCTTTAAACGTTAGAAAACACGAGTCCGTCACATTGGACAGGTTAGGACTGGTTTCCCCACACAGCCAATAGTAGACAAATAGCAAAAGTGTAATAATTAAAGCTTAATCTGTGTAGTCATAAGCTATTATGAGTAATTGTGAATATTGCAGCTTATAAGTCTTGTTTTTTCTTATCTTTCGGAGTGAGATGTTGTTTTATTTTTTTATTTCCCCCTCCTTAAAGAAGGGGAAATGCCTCAGTGCTTTTGAAGGGCTGGTAGGACAGCTTGACAGTTATGTAAGCAGCTGTCTGCAGAAATTCATTAAATGTCTGATTGTGCAGAGCTGTGTCTGACCCTTGGTGCTCACGCTGAGCTTTCCCCCCGCCAGCTACCTCCTTGTCTCTGGTTGATATTGTGGATATTAATCTACAGGGATGCAGCCTGCCCTGCTCCTCCTCCCAGTGGAGTGTGCCATGATCCCTTTAACTTGACAGGCAGGGGTTCACATTTTTATGTGAAATGCAGAAGGAATTTGGTCTGAATGGTGTGGCTTCACAGAAGACTGAATGTGGCCCCGGACACATTCTTGCTTCTTACTGCTTCTCTATTTCATTATTTGAGGCTCATCCATTTCCTTAGGTGATCTTCTAAGAGATCCAAGAAGAGGGATCTTTTTAATGTCCTGATTTTTAATGTACCTGATTCTATTTTTCAAAGTACCAGTGTTTACTGGCCTACTGCACACCCCACCATGTCAATAAGGGAATCATGACCAATTCTAACATAAATTTAAATGTAGAGTTTTAGTATTTCAAGGGGTGCTCCACAACTCATATATTTGGAATTTATGACCTTACATCTTGTGGTTATTCTGTCCTGTGTATATCATTTTATGCACCTCATGTATTCAGATTTTTAATTTTTCAGCATCATAGTTCCATTTAGTTTTCTTCTTTAATGAAATTTCATCAAGATTTCCTAAGCAGATCTCACAGCTCATGCATTTCCTAGCTCTACCTATGTGATGATGCCATCTATAGGCAAAAGAATCTTAAGGTCAACGTGGGATTCCATCTAGCTTGTTAAGATTGTGAACAGTTTGGTTTTGTGGGTTTTGGGTTTTTTCCCCCCACACTTGTTGAAGCTGAGAGGTGGCAGGACTAAATCATGCTAAGACTGAAGCCAATAGACTTAGCAGGATTAGTCAATAACCAGAAGATATGCCAGAGCTCAGAGTTTTGGGAAACATTTTCTTAGACAAGGTATCAATTATAAAATCATCAAGTGGTTTGGGTTGGAAGGGACCTTAAAGATCATCTAGTTCCAGCCCCTCTGTCATGGCAGGGACACCTCCCACTAGACCAGGTTGCTCAAGGCCCCATCCAACTTGACCTTGAACACATCCAGAGATGGAGCATCCACAACTTTCCTGGGCCACCTGTTCCAGTGTCTCACCACCCTCAGAGTGAAGAACTTCACGATGGTGAAGTACCAGAGTGAACCATACCTAAGTATGGTGGAACTAATTTGTTCTAAGGTTGTAGAAAGCTGTCAGGCTGTGCTTCCTGCTGCTTCTGCCCTAGTAGCTGCACTGATCATTTTGTTTATTACTACAACTAAATATTGTAGCATACATTTTGTTGGACAGTAATTCTGGTATTGACCACCCCATGCTTCCCATAAAATGCCAAACTCACTCAGCTGAGCTGGTGATGAAGCCAAAGGAGGAATACACAACTTCTGGGAGCAGCTGTCTTGTGAACATAGAGACCCTGTTTGAGGTAATTGGTTAAGCATGTACTTTGAGTGCTTTCTGAGTCTTAATAGCTTCAGTGGAGGTAATGTTTTGTTTAACATACAGCATGTGCCTGCATGTGCAGCTGAATCAGATCCAGCTGAATCCCTGTAAAAGATTAGGGATTAGGACCGAGATTCTCCAGTTCTCTTGTTTGGACGGTGGCTGCCAGCTCTGAGCCAGGTTGTGTAATCATAGCAGTGCCAGCCTCAGAAGGGTCATAAATTGTGAGCTAGGCTCTGCTGAATCACAAGGCTGAATGTATTGACATCTCTTTTTAACCTTTTGTTTTCTTAACATTTCAGTTACGCGTGTTTTCAAGCCCTTCTGTAAAGCTAGAAATATGCTTAAAATATTGAAGATGTTCCCATAAATCCTTGAAGTTTCAATCCTTCAAATTTTCTCTTGAATTCTTTCTCTTGATCCATATATCACCTTTCTTGCACACATCTATCCAATGTCTTTTCTTAATTTCATCACCCAGAGAGAGAAGGGACCAGATGAGTTGGTGGCTTTGGAGAGGGAGGAGGGTTCTGGTGTCCTGGAAGATTCTCACCTACACATAAAATAGCCTAAAGCATAGTGGAGAAACTGAGGCACAGTGAAAAAGGAATCCTTTCTTATTTCACTAGTTAAAACAACTTTTACTATGATTTTGTGTCTTCTTTGGCAGGTACATATTTAGAATTTTAAATGTTTGTGAGCTTGACCTGTGAGAAATACATCAAGAATCGAGAAAGGGTTTTATTGCCTGGGATATCTGGGTAAAAGGCCTCTGTTTTTGCAATGGTGCAGCAGCAGTCAGGGGAAACCAGCACCTTGGCTCTTTGAGCTGGGGGAAACTGGAGAGCACCTGAGCCCTGGGCCCAGGGTATGTCCAGTGAGGAGGCTTCACCCTGACGGTGTGGAAGGCTGTGGGGGTGTGTGTGTATAAATGTGTGTATTACTTCGTTTACAAACTCATTAATTCAAGTGAGTACTTCCCTTTTTCTACACCATTTATTCCTCTCTGCTTTTAAGCTGATTTGTGCTCCTTAATTGCTCTTGTACTTTTGGCAGCTGAGGTGCCTTTTGTGCAGGGAAACCTGATTCCATTTTCTATCTAATCTATGGCTCATTTTGTTCATATGAACAGATTCTCTGCACTGACCTATTCTCTCTTCCTCCCCCAAGCATTTTCTCTCTCAGAAGTCCTCTGCCAGCATCCATTTTCATCTGAGAAAACAAATGTGTGTCCAACTGGGTTATCCTTCCTTTCTCCTCAGCAAGCACGAGGGGACGTATATCTCACACTGTTGTCATAAACCACAACTCATTTATTAACAATTTCTACCTACCTTCTCACAAACACAGAGGTGGGAAGGGATAAACTCCATTTCTGACAGAACCGAGGGGAACCAAAGCGTTGGGGCGGCCGCCTCAGCGGCGGGCAGGCGGTTTCCCGCCCAAAGGCCGAGGCTCTCTCGGCATTCCAGAGCTGTGCCGGGGCTTTGCCGCCCAGGCCCAGACACATGTTGGGTCTCGCAGCTCCTCTTTCAGCCAGTGTTTGAGCAGCGGTTAAAAGGAGATGCACTCATGTGGAAAATCCTGGCAGCAGGCACCCCGGATTGTGTTACAGCAGCTGTCCTCAAGGGGAAGGCATTGATGTTTACAGTGTGTGTTTTTCCATGGAATTCTGTTTGTCTGCCGTATGTATACAACACGGGCTGTTCTCCCCACGGTGTGCTTGCAGTGCTTTCTATACAAGGTATTTTCTGGGGTAATATTTATACATTAAAACAGGAATGCCAATATAACCTTCACAGTTACAAAGTCTGGTGTGTCGTAATTCAGGTTAATCAGCATCTTTGAAACAGAAAAGAGGGGTGGAAAAAAGCCTTGCTGGTCTGAAACATGCGGTCCTGCTTCACTGAAAAACCTGGGGAAGAGTAAGAAATGCTTCTTTAAACAGCTGATTTATCAGCACGTTAATTAGGAAATTCTTTTTCATAGATAAGTAGGTTTTTTTCTTTATTTGCATGGAGCCTTAAGGTGGTGGTGTAATCTGAATTGCAAATGGTTTAACTGTCAGTAACAGCCTTGGATGTCTTGATACAGGATGAAAAAATATTTTTCTATTATTTTTCTCAACATATCAATGTAACGTGGCATCAGTTTCATAGCTATTTTGAGAGGAGTCATCATTTTAGCACCTAGGCCATAGTTGGCACAAGTATACGATGATGTCACTCCTTCTGCCTTTGTCATACTCACATTTATTTTAGGGGGAGGAAATTTTGTCTTGTTTTATTTTTCTCTTACTGAGGTCACACCAGTGGTGTTCAGTGGGCCTCGAGTTATTTTCCAGAGCCATAGTTCAGCAACATGCTTTGACGTGCTTGCTCAAAGCTGATGTCAGGCAGCTATTGGCTTGGGGAGGTTTTAAGCACTATCTTAAGTGCTTTTTGGAGCATCAAGTGATTTGTAGCTTATGGATAAGCCAATGCTGTATTTTTTTTCCTGGGGTTCACGCCTATAACAAGTTGGATATGAAGTCAAAAGTCATTTCCACATCTGTGTGACACCCATGGATGATTCCAAGATCTGCCTGTCCTAACATTGTACAATGCAGTGAAGTGTGAAAAAAGAAGAGAGCCTCAAGGTAATAAGCCCCTAATCCAGTTGGGTACTTTGTGAATAAAAAGGAACAGCATGATGTGTGTATGGTTTCTCCCTGTGCCTCAAGGAGCTTGAGGTTCCATCATTTCTAAGCTCCTGTCTTTGTATGCTGAAAAAAACCCCCACCTTTTAATTGCACCCAAACCTGTATTTTCAATTGAAGGACTGTGCAAGTGTGGCAGTGTCAAACCTTCACATCTAGTCCAAACTTTTATCAGACACCTCTGTCAGCAGGAGGCTCTCACTGCAGTGTGGCTGCAACAAAGCCCAAAACAGCATGAGAAGTGGAAGGTGTGCAGGGCTGCAGTTCAGACAGCCTTCCTTAGGCATCAAAAATATCTGATTTGTACTAGTACCTCACACAGTCAAGCACTCATAGTTGGTCTCAGCCAAGTCTTCTCTTTGATCTCTCTGCTGCCTGCTATTCTCAGATACTGAATTATCACCTCCTCCCTCAGGCTGTCTCAGAAGTTTACAGATGCAAACTTTCAAACCAAACCCTTTATGCTCAGCTGGTTTCTCCTTACTACCTACCATTGCAAACCAGCCACAGCAAAGTTCACAAAGGAGAAAAACAGTAGTGCAAAACACTTCATAAAGTATCACCCACTTCTTTTCAGAAATCTCTCCCAAAATAATGTTGTTTACTCTTTAATATGGAGCTATGATGAACGCAAAGTCACTTTGCAACTTGTGTTTCAGGTAGGACATTGTTTTGTTGGCACTGCTGGCAGTGCTGATTGTTTTTAAAGAATTCACAATAATTAATTGGTGTGTTTATGGTTTTGTTTGTGTGTGGGTGTAGCTGTACCTTGTGCCATCAGCTCTGGCTGAAGCTCAACAGGAGAAACATTGTGTGGGAAATCAGGCCTACGTGGAATTGCGTATCAACATTTTCACCAAATTATTTCCTTTTATTTTTTTCTTCTTTCACTTGAATTATTAGAGATGTAACCACAGAGCCTCTTTTACAAAGTGCAGATCCACACTGCTGTCGGTTTTCATTGCATTTCTTCAACACCTTGTGGCCTTGAAAGCAATTTTTCTGTAAATAGTGCAGTTCCAGTTGGGGAGTTTGGTAAAAAATGTAAGAATCTTTTAATTTTCAGAGGGAGAAGTTGCCGCCTTTTTCCATTCCTTTGTCTAGGATTGAAGAAAACTAAAGTAATAGCTTGAAAGCTTTTTAATTTCCCAAATGTGTCTTCCATTACCAATGACACTTCTAAACTCTATTGCTAAACCTTCTAATCTTTAAGGTCCTGTGAGTGTAGGCAACTGTCAGGGAAGCTGCATAATTCAGCAGTGAAGTCATGCCTGATTCATCTGCCGTTATTTATTGCACAATTATTTCTGCAGTTCCTAAAGATGATAATCCTGGTGGTAAATGTTGATGGGAAGTCAGCAGCAGTCCTGGACCAGGAATGAGATGATCAGCATTACATGCTGGAGCAGAAACTGGTAGAAGGCATTCCATTGAGAAATGTTGTATTTAACACAGGCTGCCTTTTACAGAAATTGCCTTAAAGAGCTTTTAAGGTATTTTTTTACCAATTCATTCTAAGAAAATGTATTGAAATAATTTCTAATGCCTTTTTTTTCCTTCCCCATTGGTGAAGATGCTTTTAATGGTCTTTTCTTTGTTTCTCCCTCATCTCCTCAGCTTTTCTTATTTTGGTTCATTAATGTAAGATAATTAAAAGATGCTCAGGATGTTTTGAGTGCATGGTGCAGGTGGCTGGTAGGAGTTGCCCACACTCAGCTTTTCTGTATCTCAGTAGAGCAACCTGTGTATTCCTGTCCTTGAACCCTCCTGAGCTGGCTGTCAGGGGTTCCAAGTGGTGACAACCTGTATTGTGGCTCCGAGAAGATGACAAATGGCAGCTGGAGCCTGGTTTGGGAGCAAGGCATTTATTTTCATTTGAAACATAATCTGTGCCTCCTCCCCCTCTCCTTCCCCAGTGTTTTGAATAGAGCACTCAGGGAAGGGAAGGAGAAAAGAAAAGTTTGGCTGACACTTGTTTGTGTTGGGTTTAGTTCAAGAGCATCAGTGGCTTCGGCAGATCAGGCAGCCCTGGGAGCTGGTTCTTGGTGCTGTGAAGCACCAACATGTATTTCATGTGCACAATGGGTATTTTATGTGCTGCACAAAAATGGCCACAGAGGCACAGGCAACATTTACATTCATTTTCAATGATAGATTCCTTTGTTGTGAGATAGGAGGAGAGTAGTTCTTGGAAATCAGTGGCAGTTTTGCCAGAAATTTGAGCAAGCTTTAGGTTTTGTCCGTGGTTTTCGGTGGTGTTTTGTTTCCAGGATTTGTCCCAGACTGTAACGTTGTGTGTCAGGGCTGGCTTTAGGAGCTGCTTTGTTCAGGGTGCAGGTGGGATGGTGGAAACCTGGTGCTTGTCTGAGGGTCTCAGGCACTGCTACCGTAGAATCACAGACTCCCAGACTGGTAGATATTGGAAGGGACCTCTGGAGATCATCTCATCCAATCCCCAGCTCCAGCAGGTCACGCAGAGCAGGGTGTCCAGGATCATGTCCAGGTGATTATAGAATCTCCAGAGAAGGAGACTCCATAACCTCTCTGGGCAGCCTGGGCCAGGCTCTGACACCCTCACAGCAAAGAAATTTTTCCTTATGTTCAGATGGAACCTCCTGGGTTCCAGTTTGGGCCCTTTGCCCCTTGTTCTGTTGCTGGGCACCACTGAAAAGATAATTGTGCTAATCTAAACGATCTGTGTGATTGTGGTTTTTACCCTGACCTGAGAGCAATACGCTGGGAATTGCTTTAGTGCCAAAGCTGCAATTGAAGTTGAACGTACCAGAGAACAGCCCAACAGCTGTCAGGAGATAATGAACCATCCTGCAGGGAAGAAGTGCAGGTAAGCATGATGGATGTGTTTCTTGGAAACCAGCCTGCAGAAAGCTGGAGATAAAGATACAGACCAAAATAAAAAGCTTCATATGCTCTCCTTGGGGACATTAGAACCATCTAACATGTCCAGTTTTCTGAGTCAGTACTTGGCATGCTGTAGTTCCATGCAGGGCAGACACATTCTTAGAAGTGCATAGAAGCATCTGAACAGGGCAGTTCAACGATCTAAGTCTCTATCCACCAAAGCATCAGCAAATTAAACACTCTATGCTAAATTAGGAACATAGATGAACTAAGAAATAAAGTACAGATTTTATTCTTAGCAACTCTGCCAATGCTGTTTTGCCATAACTTATCTGCAGTTCACAGCAGTCATAGTTTCATTTGTTCTCATGGTACCTAAATAGTATTCTAAGCTAATGATAGATTTAGATTTGTATTTAAAATCAAAACAAAACCCAACAGGCTTCTTTATAGGAGAGACTTGGTAAATGATCTATTCCTGCTAAACACAAAGTTACCTGCAATGTTCTTGCTGCAGTGCTGACCATGCACAGAGTGTTCATTCCAGTGGCTCAGCAGTACTGAGCTCCCTAGCAAGGGAGAATGAAGATGTAAAATTAAACTCTAATTGAAGAAATTTAACTATCCATTTGGAACACATGTAAAAGATAATCAAGAAAATGGTGAAGAGGAACCTGGTTACTCTAGCCATTGCTAAATGAAGATTGTAAGCTTTTAAAAGAAATTTGATTGAAATTTTCCTCAAAAAACTCTAGAATGAAAACCTCGGGATACATTGTGACTGATGCCCTTGGATAATTTTAAGAATACCTTATTATCCTTTTATGTTCTGCTAGTGAAAAATATTGTACAGATTATGGAAGCTCTGAGAAGGAGCTGACAGCAGAGCCAAAAACTGTCTGGGACTATTTTACTGTGTGCCTTGATGAACAATGTTTAATGTTTACCTTTTGTTTTGTAGTAGAATTATATTTTGTGGCCTCAGGCAGAGAACTGTACCTGAACTGTTGTACTGTTTGTTTCTGTTCCCTCTGAGCGTGAAAGAATTGAATCACCTGTGCCTCCTGCCCTGGCTGAGCGTTTTTACATCTGCAAGAGCTTTTTCAAAGCAGTATCCTCAAATAAAGTAGGAATGGACTTTATTTAAATCTTATTTCTACAGAAAGTTTTTCCCTGTGGCATCTTTCCATACTTTAGTATTTACCACCCCCATGCTTTCTGGGTGAATTTCTGAAGTGGCAGGAACATTTTGCAGGACCTATAGGTATATGCCTAAGGTTAAGCACATTACAAATCACATCCCTACTGAGCAAACAACTTATGCATCTCCTTAAATCTAATTAAAGTTCACGGGATTGGTGATAAGCTTAGAATTAAGCGCATTCTTGAATACTTTTCTGAGCTGAGACTTTAATCCTTTGAGCTATTATTTTAGTCAGCTCTGCAAGCAGGGTAGAATAAATGATTCGTTGCTGTAAATGTCTCAGAGCCACAGCTTCTGAATGAAGGTGATTGATGAACTGTACGTACCTGGTTTAGGAGAGATTAAGAATGTTTTTATTGCAAAGGGAAAACAAGGTTTGTTGAGTTTTGCCTTTTGTTGTTGTTGTTTTGAAAGGTTAAAAAATCAGGTTTAATTCCGATGCTGACTTGAAATCAACTAATAAATGTCTGTGATGCCTGTGAAATAATTAACTTCTGATGGTTATTCTGAACTGGTGAGCTGCTCTTTGCAGTGTGAGCAGCTCAGAAATAGTGCACTGAGCATTGAATGGAAGACAAGCAAATCAAAGGCGCTTCCCCTGTCACACATACTTGTGTTAATCCTACTACAAGAGGCCAAGCAGAGACACAGTAGGTGTTAGGAATTGCTGAAAAGTTCAAAGTGTGTATCCTTGGCAGGATGCAGTGACTCTGGGGTGCACAGGCTATGAAAGGGTGATGCTGCAGCCTTGCAGAGGGGCTCGGGTCCTTTGGGGCTGGCTGGAAGGTGCTGTTCTGTTTGGTAGGAAGAAGGCTGTGGAAAGCTGAGAGGGAATGACTGGTGGCCAGTGTGTGCGTGGGGTCCTGAATGCTTTAACATATTCCACAATTAGGAACAATCTGCACTTCACAGAAATCAAGGAAGAAAACCGTTGAGATCATCTTGGCTAATACTCTTGCCAAAGCAGGATTGTGTCCTACTGTATTTTCCTCTGCTTAGACTGTCCATTTTTATCTGACTCAAGTGATAATGCATTCCCTAAGAGGCTGTTACACACTCTAACAGATTTTACTGTTAGGAAATTTTCTATTGCTCTATAAACTAAATTTCACTTTGTTTAAATTCAGACCATTACTGTGAGACAAATCTCCAGGAACTTAAGCTTAAGTAATTCCCATCACTGTCCTTGGCAGTTGACACCATTTGGTACTGGTAAGTCTAATAATTGTGCTATTAAAGAAACAATACTACTGCATACATTTTTTTCACTGGAAAAAATGAAACCAATGAAACCCCAAAATACCAGTTAAACAGTCATCAACCTGTTGTTTTTCCACTGTAACTATCTAAAAGCTTGTGATGAAATTAAGCCCCATGTTTCTAACAGCAGTGGCTCAGCTCTGTAGCCTATGCTTTGTATTTGGTTTAAAGGTAACGGTGGACACAGTGACAGGAGTACAGGAGACACATGAAGCTGCAGGCAGGGGTGGTTTAGTTTGTGGGGTTGGTTGGTTGTGGTTTTTTGTTGTTGTTTTAATCACACATTGGACTGTTTGGTTTTGATCCAGATGCTAAAAGGAAATGCAGCCCCTTTACAATAGCCTCATAACTTAAGAGTCACAAAACTTGACTGTTTGGCATATTCCTGCTTTAGAGAGACCTGCATAGACTCTGCAGCAGCTCTGACCTGTGGGTTTGGAAGAAGCATAGAAAGAAAGGGGAAAACAAACCATTGTTGATACTGCTGTCAATGCAGTGAGGATGCAGTAGATACATTCAAACCATTGACCTTGCCACCGAGCTGTGTCTGGACACAGTGATACACACACAGCCCAAATTGCACTTCCCAAACCATGTTTGGTTCAACCCCTGGCTGCAGGAGAATGCAAAATGGGAAATGATTCCATGAGGTCTGACAGGTCTTGAAGAGACAGATCTGCAGTGGTAGACACAGGGTTAGGGTTCCCCTTGCTTGCATTAGCCCCCATCAAAAAGTCTTATTTGCCTCTGGAAGTTGTGTGGACACATGGCTGGTGCTGGCCTGGCAGCTCAGCTTTTGGAGGTGCCCTTTTGCACAATGTGGTATGACTGTGAGTAGATAAAGGCATCTGCAGTCGTATTTCATAGCTGCTTTCCAGGAGAACTCCTCCAGAGTTTGAGTACTCTTGAAACCCCATCCCTGGCTTACTTTGGCTGTGGATGGTCTTTTTTTAAATACATACCCCCATGCCTAATATAGACCCAGCGTTTTCCTGGCAGAGAAGGGAGAGGTGATTATTGTGGAGTCAGGAAGAGAGAATGAGGGTCTGATAAGAGCCCTGGAGATGGGAGGCCAATGTGCTAGTGTGTCCCTGCTGCCTCCCCTCAGATTACTGCTTGAAATGGCCCGTCTTAATTAGAAGCTTCCTTGCTGCTGTGGATAACTTTCAAGGTTGTAGCTCCTCTTTTTTATTACCTTTGGCTCTTTAGTCTGTTATAAACAGTGTGTCTCATTACAGAATGAAAAGCTTTGTCTTCCAAAATTAGACTTATGAAAAGCTTATGCTCCATAGTCTGAAATGTCTTTGGCTGAAGCTTTTGCTTTCCTTTTTGCTGTGTGTTTATCCAGTACTTCTGGTGGAATCATTGATTCAGGTCTTTGACTTTGCAAGAGCTGATTTATTTCCATGCTTTACGTACGTTATCTTTAGATGGAAAAATCATCTCAGAAAGCTTCTTGCAACTGGTTGGTAAGTAGAGGAGCATTGTGGAATTGCTGGAATGTCCAACATTTGAGATGCTAACATTGATAGCACCACCCTGTTGTTTCTTTGGGAAGGGGAAGGTTATTCAGCATTGCAATTTAATACTGTCCATACAGCGACTGGACTGTGAGCCTTGTCTTTTCAAGGTGGCATTTGTTAACTACTACTGTAGTTAAGCATCTGTAAGTACTTTTATTATAAACCCTTATTTTTATAGCCTTATAGCTTGACCATAGAAATTTGCCCTCGGCGAGAACTTGGCACACAGACTGCTGTCAGCACAGGAGTCTAAGTTGTGTATTTATTATCTTCTCCTTCTTAAATCTAATTCATTTTAATTAGAGATGGGCTTGTGCTGCAGAATTTGGATCCAAATCTTAAATTCTCCTCCCCCAGGTTTAGAGGATGTATAGTATCGACTTGACTGACTTTTGGGCCAAGCTTTTGTTGAAATTCAGCTGGCAAAGGTTAAACAGTGTGGTGCTGTCAGATCCTTTTACTGTTTTCTTTCAAAGAACAAACTTTTTGTCAGCAGTGTCCTTTCTTCCACTTAGAATGATGTCTTCAGAAATGCTCCATTTAGTTTTGAGTATTGTATTTTGGAAAAAAATCAAATGGCTTCTAGATTTTGTTCTGTTTGGAAGAGAATAAAAAGTTGGAAGGCTGATGTCGTAACCTGGTTTGGCTTCCTGGAAAAACACTGTTCTGTACTGATCATGTTAATAGCTCCCTAACTCCTGGGTCTGGGTAATGGCTTTTAGCTCTGGGTATCTCTGGAAGCAAGGTCAGACCTTGCAGGAACAGTACAGAGCCGTGGTTCTTATATGCAGGGAGAAGACACCAAAGGCCAAAGCTCAGCTAGAGTTGAAACTGGCCCATGTTGTTTCAGACAACAAGAAAGGCTTTTTAAAGTGTGTTAATAGTAAGAGGATGTTTAAAGCAAACATTGGACCAATACTTGTTGAAGATGGTCACCTGATTAATGGGGATGAAGAAAAGGCAGAAGCATTTAGTGCTTTTCTTGCCTCAGTCTGTCCTAGTACTGATGGCCTTGGGCTGCCTGCTCCCCTGTGTTGGAGCACCATGAGTGTAGGAACAGTGACTTTCCATTTGTGGACACTGAAGTTGTCAGGGACCAGCTGTATCAGCTGAATGTTCACAAGTCCATGGGGCCTGATGGGATTCATCCCAGAGCTTAGAGATGCTACAGCAGGACCCCTTTCCATCATCTACCAAAGGTCTTGGGAGTCCTGGGGGGTTATGTACCTTTCATGTATGACTTGTTTATTTGTTTAAGCAGTAAATCAGAAAGTGTCTTGGTTTTATCTTGGGACTTCCAGTTGCTGGAGTATTCAAACCACTGTCTTGGGCAATCACAAAGCACTCTGGATACTGCAGCACTTCAGCTCCTGCTTCCACCAAGGGTCATTATGTTTGCTTGCCTGGCTGGTAATCTGGAGTTCAGCAATGCTCACTTCTCATTAAGGCATTTGGTATCCCATTGTCCCTCCTTCCCTGGGTGTTGACTACAACGAGTCTAACTGGTTTAGTGTTGGAAGATTAATAATTGCAGCTGGAACCAGAGGGTGGGGTTTTTTATCCATGGAATATGGCAGTGGTTTAAATAAATAATAAATGATAGTGGTTTAAATCTGGCATAAATCAGCAGTGTGTGTATTCACTAAACACAAACTGACTTATCCCAGGCCTTTCCATTTCCACATACGTAGAGGTCTTCATTTTATAGATTCTTCACTCTGTGCACTAACTCTCCATCCTTATTCCAGATTGCTTTGGAACTGGAGATAGTTTAAAGAAAAAAATTCTCACTTAGGTAATCCTGATGATAAGTTCTGGGTTTGCTCTCTTGTTTCTGCCTCTGTTTCCTGTCAGTGCAAATACTGTTAGGACTTGGTACAAAACAAAGGAGAACAAAAATTACTAATATCCCGTGTATTGAATAAGTCTTGCATCTTTAATTACTGTATAATTGCTTAATTGCTGTATAAAAGGCAGTCTTCCATAAGTGTCCAGCCCTGCTTTTAGGTGATGGCAGTTGGTTGCTGTGGTTATGTGGCTGGGATGTCACACAGTTGTGTTTTGGTGAGGGCAAACACTTCAGAGTGGAGAAGTTTGAAGAAATTAAGAGACTGCTCTCCCACCATGATTCACTGTGAAGAAGAAAAGATTACAAGTGCCTGCAGAGCCAAGCGTCTCCTAAATATTTTGGGCTTGTGTTATCATTTTATTGCTGAAGGGTTTTAGATTAAATTTGCAAAATTAAGTGATTGCTGTGATATGAGTGGTTACCCTCAAAGCTACATTCCAAACCTGTTTACTCATGCATAGTACAAGCACAGAGTTTCTTGCCATGCATTCTCTTTAATACATATTCAGTCCATTCATCCTAAGTATATCAGGATGATCAGCACCTGGCACAAGAAAATACTTGAGATGTATGTCTCTTACACTAGAAATCCATCCTATTGCCAGCAAAAGCAGGACTGGACCAGGGGGGCTGTTGAGGCCGTGGAGGATGGCACCATGGTGATGGAGCTGCAGTTCCCTCTACATGAACATTTCTCAAAGCTCTATTTTGTGTGTGATGTATCATAGGATTTTTGATCACATGAAAATGTCAGGGTCAGGAAGATGTGTCTCTTTGAAATACAGCAGTGTCAAGTGTAGTTTAGTGCCATCTCCAGAGCTGCAGAAGCTGCCCTGTCATTTGTGTGTCTCTTCACCGTCATGGTTTATATTTAAAAGCCATGTAGATGTGGTGCTGAGGGACATGGTTTAGTCATGGACCTGGCAGTGCTGGGTTAATGGTTTGACTCAATGATCTTAAAGGTCTTTTCCAACCTAAATGATTCCATGGTTCTATGATCCAGCTGCCAGTGGGTCAAACCAAAGCACTCTTTAAACTTTATTTTCAGATGATAATTGGAAAGTTATCAGAAAACATGTGCTCGCTAGATTATGAGAAACTAAACCCTCATTATATCATGCTGACAAAATTCAGACCAATTCATTCAAAGCTGGGGAAATAATCCAGATTTAAGTCAAGGTGACAAAAAACTGAATTTGGCCCTGTGTGTGTAGGTGCAGAGCAGCAGAACCTGTAATCCTGCACTTGCAACACACACTTGGAACTTAAAATCAGCAGTTGTAAAATGTGTTATTTTTGGAACGTGAGGTAGAGAGAAGTAGTTAATGTCTTATTATTCCACCTCTTGCTTCAACAATATGATCAGGAAGGTTAATGCCATTTTTTTTGCATAGTAGACTGCTCATGTCCATAGCTAATATGTGTTCTCATGAACATTGCAAGTGGCTTTTCTGCTGTGGCTCTAAGTCATGTTGTTTTCTTGACATTTTGGGTGTCAATCATCAAGAAATGTACAAAAATAACAACCATTTTGTTCATTGGTTTGTGCATGTCTGCCTTGACCCACCTGCTGTGTTTGAGGGGTGTCTAAGAGAGGATAGAGAAGGGCCCAAGAATTCCTGGAGCTGGGGTCTATGGTCAAGTGATGCTAGTTGGTGAAAGAGTGAAGGTTTGTCCACAGCTACAGTGGCTCCTGAGTTACGGAGAGCTCTGTGGGTGCTCTGCTTGGGCTAGTAAGTACTTGATTTCAGTTGGTGTTAGAAGTTCAGTGTTGAAGTGTCTTTGTTACTGAAATACCTGTGCTTTTGTCAGAGTGAGCTGGACCTTCTCCAGACTGTCACTAGATGTAGTTTGTGGTAATTTTACTTTTCAGACAGCAGCTCTCGATGTGCAGCCAAAGAGGACAAGGTCATGTTCATTAGTGGCTTCCCAGAGAGGGGCTTCCCTTGAACATTTGCAGTTTGACAGGAGCTTGTTTTGCTGAACCTGGGTGCTGTAAATATTCTTCTGTCTGTTGTTTAATTGAGGTGTTTCTTTGTTATCTACCTGGGGACACAAGAGGATGATGGTGACTGGGAAGCAGACTGGAATGGAGTGAATGCCTTGGGGGTTTGATGCAAGGTTCCTCTGCCATTTAATGTCTTGTGTATAACTGTATAATCTTGTATATAATGTTCCCCATTAAAAAAACTAAATCATATATTGAAAAGAAGGGGTGATAAAGGTGATAGTGAACTGCTCACCCTCATCCTCTGAAGGTGATTTTTCCTTCCTGCTCCTTGTCACTGGATGCACATTAAAAACCCTGGGAAAGAATTGGCAGATGAGCCAATTTTCTTCAGATTTTCCCAGTGAAAGGCCGTAACGTTAATTACAATTTATTTTGGTCCTAATAGGCCTGAATTTGCATTCAAACAAACTGCAATTACCCTCTGTGCTGTGTTCCTTATTTTGCATGAGAGAGATGCCAGCCAGACGCTCCTGGGAATATTTTTATCCCCAAGGTCTATATTAATCCTTTCTTGCTAAAAGACACATTTCTACAATATTTATCATAAACCTGCCGTGCTGTTGTCACATTGTTCCTCTTGTGGTGTGAGCAGTTCTGGGCCTCCTGCCAGCATTGTTCCCTCCATTCAAATAGGAAATGTGCTACCAAGTGTCTGGTTCTCGGGTGAATAGCATGATGCTTGTTCATCAGCCTGACTCTGGTGATTCATAACCCGAATGGGTGATGCCATGCAAAGCAGGAGTTGCCACTATGTGGCCTGTCAGGTTTACTGACATTATATTTGCAAGTATAATTTTAATTGTACGTGTCCATAGGAAGGGGGGAAGGGTTGGTCATATTAAACAGGAGTGGGATCGTTGAAACACCACATTTGTGCTGCTTCATAAGTTCTACAAATAATTAGGTAAAAACTGAATGAGAATGAGGCTTTGGTTTATAGCTTTTTTTTAATTTAAAACTCAGAAAGTGTTACAGCATTAGTTCTGCTGCCTTTGTTTCTGAGACTGAATGAGAAATACTTGTACGTACTGGGAAGAGGGTCTTGCATCTCTTGAACTTGCAGTGTGCCCAAAACGTGTGGAACACCTCACTCAGAGTGTCAGTTCTGGGGGGGTTCAGCTATGAAATATCTGTTTCAACTGGTGAGCTAAAAATAGTGTTTCTTCAAAGGAATTTCTGTGCAGCAGAAACAAGTCGGTTTGCAGATTTTTTTTTTTCTTGCATGCTTTGCAATTTTAATTAGGTTTTTTATATATAACAAATGGCTTGAATGCTTCACTCTTGTGTCTGTGGTTAAATTTAAAATGCAGTTCTTTTTTAGCTCTGAATATTCTGGAGAATAGCAAGAATAATTTGATAACGCTGTTCCCTTATGAAAGCATTTAAAGTATAACAAGTGTTTCCATTTGAGGACTGTGGAGTACTGTCTGGTTTAATTATATGCTGGACTTGAATGCATCATTTATGAGATTCTTGAACCAAACTTTGACAGCTATTCTAAAATGACACCAAATTTGGGATTATTTTTTAGTAATAATAATCAGAATCTAGGTAGACTCTACCTGCAACACAGCTGATAAGAAAGGGCGATAGCTTTTGTATATAAAAATAAATTATTCAATTCATTACAATAGCCAAGGCAGAATTATATAAATACCTATCAAATGGTTTGATTTCTAAGTGAATATGTATATTGTTAATATTACAAACTCATTCAGGAGCCTGAAAGTCCAGAGTTGCTTCTTTCCTCCTGTGTCACTGCTGGAGATAAATAAGAAATGATAACTAGGACCTTGTTTTGGTGCACCACAACAGTCCCAGACAGCCTGCAATAACATGGCTATAACTTATGATAATAAAACCTATCACAGCACTCATTATTACTATAAGCTTGTAGTAGTTGTTAAGTTATAGAAGCAGCAGGAGGTCTTTGTCATCAATTTAAGGAATACAAGACTATGGCCGTGTTGTAACTCTCCTCTGTGTGTTGGTTTTGGAGTCAGGATTTTGTTCTTGGTTTTGATCCACTTTGTTCTGAATTCTTTGCTTAGTGGGTATCACTTCCTAGTGGGGCTGCAGGACAAGCTCAGGTGCTGCCCAGGCCATTGCTAAATCCACAAGCCAGGGTTTCCCCAGAAAAACGTTGTCAATTGTAGTTTAAAGGGAAACATTATCAGACGCACAGTTAAATTGGATTAGTTCATCAGCTCTTCAGTCTGAAAGATTCACTTTCCTGCACTTATTCTGGGTGGAGACAAACCAGAGTGGTTTGACTGAATTCACCCTTTCCCAAGCAGTGATGTGTCCTTGTACCAGAACCCATGAGGTGGGACACAGTGTCTGAAACTGGTGATGCTGGTTTTGGTAGGTTTACCTGAGTGTCACTGCAGAGGTCACCTGCTTTCACCAGCAATTGTCAAGTTCTTAACTTGGCTGGAAGCACAAATGAAATCACAGTTATTACCATTGGTATTGTCCATACAGCCACGTCTCCACAGAAGCTGGAGATGTTCCTCTGGGTGCAGCCAGCATCTGTAGGTTCAGGTACAGCAGCACCAGTCCAACAAAGCTTAAAGAGGCTCTTAAACAATATTGAGGGAGCTACTGTACCATTGGAATGAAATGCAAGATTTAATGCTTTTGTGAACGTGTGAGGGTCTGGGAAACATGGAGGGCAGGTCAGCTCCAGGAGGGTGTCACAGGATGCTCTTGAGGACAAGATGCTTGTTTCAGGCACGTTCAAGTTGTGCTCATAAACTAGGAGTTCTGCCAGCAGCAAACCAGTAAATCACTTACAAGGGACAGTAAATGGGGTAGAAAACATCTGATTTATATTAAGAACAAAATATAATGCAATAAGTCCTGTGCTTCAAAATAAATATTTATCTACTAGAAATAATGTCTTGACACACAGATCACTTACTAGCCTGTTAAGCTTTTTTTCACTTTATAATTTAGGGTAAACCGATTTCCCTGTTAGTGTATTAAATGTTGGAATTTTTAATTGTTCTAAAATTTAGAGAATTTCAGGCCTCTTTGTTATGCAGCCAGCCATATGTCCAGATCAGCAGCACATATTTTGATCATTGAATGGTAGCATGAAAACCCTTGGAGGGTTCCAGGGTTTAACACTGGTGGATTCTTGTGAAATTAACTACAGAAATTAAAAACGTTTTTCTGATATGCTGCATTATCTGCCTGTTCAGAAAGAAAAAACTTTCAGAGTATATAGTTCAACCTAGATTTGCTTAGCCACTATTTCCTAGCTTCTTGCTAAACAATTCAATAGGAAAAAAGTAATATTTTTATCTTGCAATTTGTCGAAGTCATCATTCTCTTCAGAGTCAGACAAGCCTGAGGTCTAAAGTGACGTGATTTTGGTCAAACTGACCCTGAATTCTTGACTGTAAACACCATAAATCTTCCCTGCAATAATTAGTTTCACATTGTAAGGGCCGTGCTGTGAAGGGTAATCCCTCATGCAACAAGTTAAGTTTGTAATTTGTTTTCCATAGCACAATGAACTCCAAAAGCTTTCACCATGTTTTTAGCCACTCATTTATCAGCTTCATAATAAAGCATCGAAGGGACATCACAGATCATCTACAGCAGGAACCAAGTTGTGGATTTCCTTAGAGCAAGAGTAGGCAACAGTGCTCCAGGGCTACAGTACTTAATGGGATTTTTTTTTTCTTGCTTTCATCATTCACTTTGTTTTATAAAATTTTAAATTTAAAAATCTTTCTGAAAAGTAATAAAAATCTGTAAGCCAAGCCCAGAGATTGAGCTTCTCTATTAATTTTCCTATAGAGAATATATCAAACAGATCTCAGGAATGTGCCAGTCTCATACTTCTCCATTGAAATACATCTTTGCAGTATAGAATATATAGAATTTTGTATAGTCCCATTGACTTAGTCAGAGGTGTAGACATCTCACTATGAAGCTTCCTTTAGAAACTTGGTCAGGACTTTCCAGCAAAGACCATCTCTTTTCCTGCTGGCAATGCTGATAATCCCTACTGCTCACAGAATGACATTTCAATTACTTGCTCATGGATGACTCTTGATGAAGATTGGCTTCAGTTATAGATTTGGGAAAAATTTCATAGGGAAGTTCAGTCATTAGAACTAGTCTGCAATTTGTTGTGGATTTCTGAGAGGGGAGAGCTGTCAAAAAAGAAATCTGGCTTATCTTCAAAAAAGCTTTTACAACACAGTCCGTTTTGATCTATGGCTCAACTCAAAAAAACTGAGGAAAAAAGATCTGAGATAGTTAAAATGTCCCTGATGACTTTTTTTTTTTTAATAAAAACTTCTTTCATGTTCAGGCAACACTTTGTAATGTAGTACAAGCAAACCTTCTTGGAATTTGAAAACGAACTTTTAAAGTGCTTTGATTGACCAAAACTGGAGCATTGTTACATTTTTATTTGAAAATTCTCTTTTGATTTTTTTTTTT